>VUQH01080802.1:0-14587 GCA_015106775.1 Etroplus canarensis | reverse complement strand
GTCTCCACCCACTCCACCCTGCCTGAACTCTCTTCTTCACCTCTCGTGCTCTGTCCATTGCTTTGGATGGTTGATGCCAAGTATTTAAACTCATTCGCTTTTACTACCTTTACTCCTTGCATCTTCATCATTCCACCTGCCTCCCTCTCATTTATGCACATGTACTCTGTCTTGCTTCTACTGACCTTCATTCCTCTTCTCTTCAGTGCATACCTCCACCTCTCCAGGCTCTCTTCCACCTCCTCCCTACTCTCACTACAGATCACTATGTCATCTGGGAACATCATAGTCCACAAAGACTCCTTCCTGACCTCATCTGTCAAATGCTCCATTACCACTGCAAACAAGAAGGGGCTCAGAGCCAATCCCCGATGTAATCTCACCTCCACACCTGAACCCATCTGTCTCTCCTACTGCACACCTCACCACTGTCTCGCTATCCTCATGCATGTCCTACACCATCCTCACTTCCTCGTGGAATACCACAGTTCCCCTCTTGGCACCCTATCAAATGCTTTCTCAAGATCCACAAAGACACAGTGCATCTCCTTCTGACCTTTATACTTCTCCATCAAAACAAAGCCCTGAAAGAGGATCGTTATCCTTTGCAAATGGAAGAAATATACTATTTTAACCATTTAATCATTTTAATTTCTTTTTTTATGTCAATATTAAATGAAGGCAGAATTATTTTTGTATACTCCCTTAAGCCCACCATGACAGTCAAGTTAATTAAAAACATCTTAAAGACAACATTTGAACAATTTAACTGGATTGGCTGATGTCTGAAGGTTTTTTTTCTGTAATAGTGAAATTGTGGCATTTGTAGTTTCTAACGAGTCCAAATGTTCTGCCACCCTCCGTTGTAGCAGACAGGGAGGGGCTTTTAAACTGCAAAAACATATCTAAAATTGGACTCTCGTGAGATAAAGCTGTCGCTGGCAGACAGGATAGGAAAGACACCGGCCTTGGTTGGGAAGTGTAGCTTTAGCACTGCCCTTTATATTACCAGACTGAAGCAAAAGCCAGAGAGAAAGGATCGGTGAGGGTGTTTATTTTTCCTCCCAGCTGAATAGACCTTCATTGATGGTTTTGGATATGCTGCCTTCACTCACTCGCACAGGAGCTGGAGGGGAGCTTGTAAAGTCAGCAGCCATACGTTGAGTTACAAAAATAATCCAGGTTTTATTGGGACTGCCATGGGAGGTTGGCATAGGGGGAGTGAGGGTTAAGTGGTTGTACAGCACAATTCACCTCTCTTACAAGAGAAGAACTGTTTCATACTGTATTGACTGCTCCACACACACACACACACACACACACACACACTCGCACACACAGACAGAGGACTCATTGGAAATTGCAGTGGTGATTCCTTGGAAAAAGAGCACAAAGGTAGGAGTGTTAACGTGTGCGCATTCCCATGTGCGTGTGAGGAGGCAGTATGTGTGAATCAGCGTGTGGGGGTATTAACAACATGCTGGTATTTAAACTGCTCCTCTAACAATGGTTCTTAAGTCTGTAGTCGTTGCCCACAGTCTATCTGCTAATGGTACCAGTCCACTCACTTACCCAGCAGGATGGAGACACTCCAATGGCTTTACAGAGTGCCAGGAAATGCTAAATATCACTGAGCGATCCTATGGACCCCCACGTAAATGCCACAGCTGCCTATAAACATTTAATTTTTGCATTTACAGGAGTGTTTAAAAGAGATTTCCACTGACTTGACAAACTCTGTTTGTACCAGGAAAGCAGACATGTTGGGATGATCTGTGGGAACATCTCGGTCAAGGCGCTATTGGACGAAAGGTCATGAAATGAATGTGCCCGAGCAAGTTCAGGCACTATCCCAGGCATTTTCAGGGCAATGCAATCACAGCTGCAAACAGCCAGGCCCACATGCGGCACACAGCTTGAAGGACAAAAGGCTCTAGAAAAAAATTGATAGATTAGAAAAGGGCACGGTTCGTCATTTGGCTTTTGTTTTCCCTATCAGAAGCCTTCAGTGTTGCTGTGTTTCATGAGGACAACATTATAAAGCATGAAAGATTGCCTAGCTTATGGGTATTTATGGCAAGTGTAAGTATTTCGACTGTTTTTCACGGCTGAGCGAGTTGCCCTTTAAGATGCTCAGAAAGGCATTCCAATGCCCAGGCTCCAGGGAACTCAAGATATGGAGTAAGGCAGGGGTGCTTGGCAGACAGAAAGAAGTTCAGTGTCTGTCCGTCATTGTCCAGATGTCTGAAGGGCCACCCATGGCTGCGACTGTAGAATACTCAGTGGGATGGGCAAGGGTGTGGGAGGTATAACCGGCTGTCTCCGAAATTCAAACACTGTCAACCCTTCACATCTGTCTCATCCCTAAAGAGACGAACCCGTAAAATTACCCTGCTGAAATGGCTAGTAGTTATGGTGGCAGAGGGAGTGCCGTGACAGAGATATTTGTCAAGAATTGGATTAAAGCAGATGGCTTTCTGAAACCTCAGACCAGTGTGATTAGATTTTCACCGCTGAACACTGATTGAATTGCATTAGATGGTACTGAGAAGGGAAACCATACACAAAAACAAGCCTGATTTCAACAGGGTTGCAGGACTGTAATCCTCTTTACCCATTTTCTTGTACACAGACGCTTTTACCAATCCACTCTCGTCAGTGGTAAAATACAGCTTGGATCCATCTGTGTGTTGTGCTGCATCTCATTTGATACGTGTGTTATATTCAGTCGTTTTCAGCCATGCTAGCATTGCAGCTTTAGAACTGTTGGTTGTTGCGGCTGTCGGTTAGCCCACCGTCTTCCTGTGTAGGTGACTGTTAAGAACTACTCTGTGGACTGACGTGAAATTTTGAGCAGACGTTGTGAGCGCCAAAATTCTAAGGACTTTGTCGATGCGCAGACTTTTTTTTTTCTGGCAACAAAATGGGTCTAAAATGGGTCTGGTGATTCTGGTCAAGGGATCCCTGACTTTTGATCAGGAGTGAAACAACTACTGGAATTTTCCTCTTATCTGTAGAAATATCTCCAAATATTCTCAATGGATTGGCTGAAACCATAACATCAGCTAGGTAGTAGCTCATCAGGTTACCAATCCATCACAATTCACAGGATATTTTAATCTGTGAATTACAGAATGGTATGTTTTCTTGCCATTGGTTGGCTGTAATGCACAAACTATTTTGAATTAAAATCCACTGCGAAGATATGGCGGTTTTCACACAGTCCCAGGACAATGACCGTAGTTCTTGACCAGCCCTGACCTAGCTTAAGACAGCATTATGCCTAATGACAGTGGCACATCTTTTTTGTAGTGTTGCAACTACAGTGGATTTTATATCCAACAGTAAAAATGTGGTGAAGTGCAGACTTTCAGCTTTAAGTGAAAGGGTTTGAAAAAAGAATTACAATAACCATTAAGGAATTAACAGCTAAATTTTAAAAAAAATTTATACTTGAATGAAAATCTTTTGCACTAAATGACTACCTGAGGTCTAGAACCCATGGTGATCACTAAATGCTGTGTTTTGCTTCCTTGAGGTGTTCCGCCAGGCCTTTGTTGCAGCCACCTTCAGTTGCTGGTTGTTTGTGGGTCCCCCTGCCTTCAGTTTTGTCTTCAGTAACTGAAAAGCATGCTCTACTGGGTTGAGATCAGCAACTGAAGAGTGTCCATCTGGGATGCCTTGGAAGTTCTTTTGGGTTGTTTTTGCAATACGCTTTGGGTCATTACCCATTTGCACTGTGTTCAATCAGTTTTGGGGCATCTGGCTAAATCTGAGCAGAGAGTATAGCCCTGTACACTTCAGAATTCATCCTGCTACTTCTATCAGCAGTCACATCATCAGTAAATATTAGTGGCCTGGTTCCACTGGCAGCCATATAGGCCAGTGCCATAACATTGCCTCCACCATGTTTTACAGATGATGTGGCATGCTTTGGTCGTGAGCTGTTCTTTTCCTTCTCCATATTTTTCTCTTCCCATCATTCTGCTACAAGTTCATCTTGGTTACATCTGTTCAAGGATTTATTTTTTTCAGGGCTGAGGAGGCTTGTTTCAGTGTTTTCTGGCAAAGTTTAATTTAATTCTGGCCTTCCTGTTCTCAAGTTAAACCCATCTTTCTCACCTTGTTGCAAACCCTCTGTATTTACATCCATAAGGCATCTCTTGATTGTACACTTTGGCCTCCTTGAAAGTGATTTTGACTTGGCTAGGGGTTTTTCTGATCCAAGGAAAAAAATTCCATAATCATCCATTTTAGTTGTCCTCTGAGGACTTCCAGGATTTTTGGCATTGCTGAGCTCGCTAGTGAATTCCTTCTTTTGAAGACTGTTCCAGATTGCGGTTTTGGCCACTCCTAAAGTTTTTGTTATCTCTTTTATAGGTTTATTTTGGTTTTGCAACCTAATAATGACCTGTTTTGCATTGGCACCTCTTTGGACCTTAAATTGAGAGTTTCACTAAACAGCTTCCAAATGAAAATTCAACACAAAATCAACTCTAGATATTTTATCAGCTTAGTTTGTCATGGAATAATAAGGGAACAGACGTCAACTGACAATGAAACTGCTTGTCGTTACTTTTGAGCCTCTGAAAATGGGGGGCTATGTAAGACCACAGAGAAGGTTCATGGATGTAGTGAAGGAGGACATGCAGAGGGTTGGTGTGAGGGAAGAGGTTGCAAGTGATAGGGTGACATGGAGGCAGATGATCCGCTGTGGCGACCCCTAACGGGTGCAGCCGAAAGAAGAAGAAGAAGAAGAAGAAGAAGATGCATAAATATGACTGCAGTTCCTAAAGAGTTAATGCAGTTTTTTTTTGTTAAACCCTGAATTAACGCTGGAAGTCTGCACTTCAATCACATTTTGAATGTCTGATTTAAAATCCACTGTGGTGGTTTGTACATGTGAAAATTTAATTATGTGGCATTGTCCCAAAACTTATGGACCTGACTGTTTGATCTTTACCTGCTCCCTTGTATTCTCCCCAAGGGGTCGCCACACCAGATTAAGCCACGTTGTAATATGGTGGCTGCTTCACGCCAGATGCCCTTCCTGACATAACCCTCCATTTTTAAGAGGGGCTTGTGTCCCCACCTGGAATCGAACCAGGGACCTTTCGCTTGTACGCCGAGTGTGTAAACTACTGCACTTAGATGATGGCCCATTGAGTGCATTTTGTGCAAGTTTCTCTGACCGGTACCCTAGGCGGAGGAGCAATTCTTGTTGTGGACAGACAGACAGATGGATGGGTGACAGACGCCTCACCACAGCATCGGCCTGACGTATCCACGCTGTGCACTTAGAAATCAAAGGTTTACAGCCTGCATTTAACATATTGTTTTGGAGCAAAGAGTTTGTCTCCTTAACTTGAGTCCAGATGCGGATGAAAAACGAAAGTCACAGAAACACATGGTGAGTATAGCTTGGCTGTAGTCAACATTCATGGCAGCTTTCTCTCCAGGCAAACGAGTGGACACAAATAATGTGCATTCATAGCCAACCGTAAACAAGCCCGAGGCGCAAAATGGCCTTTTAAAAAAAGCTGCTCCATTCTGTTAAACCGAGAATTGTTTTCACCCAGACACAGGCTGAACTTCTGGCATCCAAAACGAGAGAATCAAAATTCAGGCAGATCTACAACCTATTCTCATGTATCCTTCTGTAAAAGAACAGAACGGAGTAGGAGGTAAGCTACCTGTGTATAATTTCTCTCGTGTTTGCCAGTGTTTTTGCATATGGACGGCTGCTGGAAAATTTAAAAAAAAAATCTATGATGCAGAGTGCGAAGCGAAGAGATCAGTGGAGTTTAGAAAAAGCGACGGCACTCGCTTGCTTGCAGAAGGCCGGTCGGGGGCCAGGGGCGTAGCTGAAGATGAAGCGGAAAGATACGGGATTCCCAGGAGCCTCAACCCTGCTTTGCTCAGCAGTTTTTGCCCCCTGTGCACTGACACGCAGCACACTCATCTGGGAACTGAAGAAACGTAATAACCTGCTGAAAACTATTCCTTTTTACTTAAGATGATAAATCCCATAAAGAGGGGAAGAAAAGCAGTGAGGCAATCTATGCAGATATCTGAATTAAGCTGAGATCCAGCGCTGATTTATAGGCTTGGCGACTTTGTGAAATTAAGTGAAAGAAACTCTGGGCTGAACCAGTGGTTTATCTCTGCCATCAAGCTGATCTATCACCCCAACTTCTAAGAAATTAAGCTCTTTTCTTGTGTGAGGAAAAACCCACTCCTGAACTAAACCACCTTTCTTTCACAAAAGCAGGACCCAGTTCTTTCCTTTCCAATCAAACGCCACAGTTGCGACTGCAGGTCAGATTGAAAAGATGATGCATGTTTATGAAGCGCTAATGAAAAGCAATTCTTAGACCTTCTTTTTTTTTAATTCCCAAACTAAAAATACTGTGATTAAAACCTTGCTTGTCGCTTCCTATCTCCATTTAATGAATATACAAGTCGAATGAAATGATGTTCTGTTGAGCTGTAATTTCCTTCTTCCGTCAGGGGAAAGGAGGGAGCTACTCATCATATAGGACATGCTTTAATACACTCATCTCAATAGATATTAACCACCAGGCGACTGCGAAGGCATTGAAACATTTGGGGCCATTCATTTCAGATGAAGACAGGAGATTTCTCCACCTCGCTCCACAAATGTTTACCCATGAAATTGCGATGAGATGAAATGTGACAGATCAGCGGCGGCTGAAAGCGGGTTTCTGTCAAAAAGCTAACGTTGCGAGAAGATCTTTAGATTGATTATGACAACTCTGGCTGTCTGCCGTTTAGAATCAAGCTGCCACTGCTGGGTGTTAAAACCATTCATTACTTTCCATCTCAGTCTCTTTATGATCCAGCCGATGTTCTCGTATCCCAATCCTGCTCCGAGGTCAGTTCTGACTATTTCAGTCGAAGAGTAGATGATTCGAAACCAACCTGTAGCAGGATCTGAATGTACGCCGCGCGTCTTCGGCGTCCTTCGCACGTGGCCGTAGACGTTCAAAACCTGCGGGCAGCTCTGCGCTTTGAAAAACTCGTACTGACGCTAAAAGGCAACTCAAGGTGATTGAGGTAGCAGCTCAGAATTACCGTTTCCGAGCTCTAAATTTGAGCCAGAGTAAACCTAATGTCTCACTGTGATGGAAAAGTCCAAACAGAGCAAGCGGAGGAAAATGGAGGGGGGGAAAAAAGAGAGAGCAGAGGCTCATGGGAGCTGACCTGTGCTCTGCCTCGTAATAAGACTTTACCCCACTTTTCGCTGCCTGGCCTGTTTTCTGCATTTGCCAGACAGCGTTCCTGTTGTTGCTTGTCCCTCATATTACCTCAGTATCTCCTAGAAGTGGAGCAACAGTGATTTTAGCATTTTGAATCCATTAGTTTATAATATAAAAGGAAGCTTTTTCCCTTCTTCTTTTGGTCCTGCATTGAAGCTCTTTAGGGTTTAGTTTCCATCAATACCAGCAAAATCTCTCTCTCCGTTGTTGCCGGGGAAGATTGACCTGAATTGTGAATCACTGGAGTTAATCCCTCCTACGTTTACTATATGAAGAGCTGGATTTCCTGAGCCAGGCCCATACACCGTCCTGCGCGGATTAAGCTGCATTCTCCATCAGTTGATGTCTGCATGCCAATTGTGGATACTTCGTGCCGGTATCTTGTGTCAGTGCTTCAGGTAGGCAGGAAAACTCGCCCAAACGGGCCGAGTGACTGAAACCTGCCAGCGGAAAAATAAAGAGAGAAGACGATGCAGCTGTGTTAAAAATGCAAATGCTAAATTACAGAGGGAACAAGAGCAGCTGGAAAGGGCATGCCTTTGCCAAGGTTTTCTAAAGAAAAATATTTGTCTTTATTTTTGAAATATTTTAGTTCTGTGACTATGAAAGCACGCCCTTAGGACTTTGAATCACAGTGAAATTATCACCGAGCCATCTGGTAATGGTGGAAGTTATCTGATGCTTCTCTAATGTGTTTTAAACTCTACTCAGTCTACATCGTCCCTTTCCCTGTCAGTAACTTTCCCACAGCTTTGGACAGTGGCTTGCCAAAGTATTCACCCCTACCTTGGCATTTTTCCCGTCTTCTTGCATTAGTATCTGTAATATAATGGTTTTTCTGGGTTTTTTTTATTTTGGGATTTTATGCAAAAATGTTACAAAAATACTCCAAATTGATGAAGTGAAACGATAAAATGTACCTTCAGCTGCTCCCTTGTGTTCTCCCCAAGGGGTCGCCACAGCGGCTTAATCGACATCGGTAATTTGGCAGAGGTTTCACGCCGGATGCCCTTCCTCACATAACCCTCCATGGTGAGAGGGGCTTATGTCCCCACCTGGAATAGAACCAAGAACCTTTCGCAGGAATCTTATCTAAAAAAATTTGAGAGAAACAAAAAGTCCTTCATGCATATGTGTTCATTTTTTTAAATGTATTTATCTCTCTGGCCTACACACAGTGTCATACGTGCTGAGCTGCACACGGTCGGTGGCATTCTCCTTTGCATTGGCTCTATATAGGTAAAGTGGGCCAAGTCCCACTGCTGGTAAAATTTTTGTGTCAGTCCATCTGTAACTTTTTGTGCAATCCTAACAAAGAACCCGAACCAACAACACAACCTCCTAGGCAGAGGTAATGAGGGAATGGAATGGAGTGCTGGGATAAGATACAGATGTGCAGTAGCAAATCTTTACACACCACATGTGGAGCCAGTGAAGGCGATGCCCGAAGCAATCAGGTTATCATGTAGGTGGTGGGAGGAGCAGCTAATGAATGCCATCATTGAGTTCAGTCATTAGCCCTCTTTCTATCAAGCTGTAACAGTCCTGCCTGCTGCTGATATGCTGCTGCTCCAGCACTGCCACAACGTCCTAGGAAAGTATCGGGAGTCATCTGTAGTCTCCAGAAGTCTTTGGGTTCTTTCAAACTTCATGTGTTTGGCTTGGACAGTAAGTTATAATTTGAGCTCTGGTCCAAAGCAGTCAACAGGACTCCTCTGGGTATGGTCTTTGTTATGCCCTCCATCCGTCCAGCTCAGGGTCACGAGGGGCACTGAAGCCTATCCCAGCTATCGTGGGGTGAAAAGGCGGGGTACACCCCGGACAGGTCACCAGTCCCTTGCAGAGCCAACACAGACAGACAAACAACCATTCACGCTCACATTCACACCTGCGGTCGATTTAGAATCGCCAATTAACCTAACCCCTTTGCGTGTCTTTGGACTGTTGGAGGAAGCCAGAGCACCTGGAGAGAACCCACGCAAGCACGGGGAGAACATGCGAACTCCACACAGAAAGGCCCAAGCTGGCCAGAAGCGGGATTCGAACCTGGACCCTCTTTGAGGTGACAGTGCTAACCACCTCACCACTGTGCTGCCCATCCTTGTTATACCCTGTTTTTATTTTACCTTGAACCATCTATGCTACACACTGAACTCTCTGCATATAAGGTTTTTAAAATGTATTTCATCTTCTTAACTAGATTTCTGTCTTTCATGCTTATATATATACAGAATGTCTGTAATGTAAGCAGTTTCCCTCCTGGGATTATTAAAGTATTCTGATTCTGATTTATGACTTTAAGCGTACCACTTGTTTGGAAGCAATCCTGCTTAGCAATAAAACTGAGTAATTAAGATTACTAAATTAAAAGCCTTTTCATGTACTTTTTTCTTTCTTTTATTTGTATAAAAAGGAAACGGTCACCCCCACAGGTATTTAAAGAAAAGTTAAACACTAAAAAACAAGATGTCACTTGATCTGTGGTGACTTTTTGGTCAATATTAAACCGAAAACTGGCTTCACCATATTGATTATGACTGATTTATGCATGATAGCTAGGAAGCTACCATGGCAGGTATGATATAAAGTTCTGCAACTGTGGCAAGAAAACGCAAAAACCTTCCCTGAGTTAAATGAGGCAGATCTCTCTTTTCGCTTTTGCAAACTGACCCAAATATGTTGTTGAGAATCACCGTGAGAGATGGGCCTCTGAAAAGAGGAAGAATCCAATTTCCAAAGATAAAGGTCAGAAGTGTTACCAGAAGCATTCTCGTCATTGTTTTCGGTATTCACGGGGTTGTGAATATGAATAAGCTTAATTTACACCTTTACCTCAGTGGAATGACTTTTCCCCCTGGGATCAACATATCAAAGTGGATTTCTACCGTAATGTCCTCAGGTATTTGAGTGTCCCTGTAGTGTAGTGTTTTTTTTTAAAGTGAAAGGTCACTGGTTTGATTCCAGGTAGGAGCGCAAGCCCCTCTTACCACGGAGGGTTGCATTAAAAAGGGTACTGGTATAAAACCTCTACCTAATTACCAGCATGGATTAATCCGCTTGGGAAAAACACAAGGGAGGCAGCTGAAGATCCTGAAGTGTTTGAGAAAGAACCCTTAGGGGAAATCACGTGAACTGTGTTATGTGAGACGTCAACGGGATTTCCAGGGAATTTTAATTTTAAAAATCTATAAGCAGCACTGGAAGTAGTGCAGAGCTGCCAAAGGAGAAGACTTTGAAGGAGAGGCCTACTAAATATAAGTCAGGTATAATTTTGACTCTTACAGGTGGAGTCTCTGTCTCAATATTTCCAGTAAAAAAAGACGAAATCAACATACAAGTTTACATTTATTACAAGCTCTAATTTCTCCTAGTTAGGGGTGTTGGTGTAATGGTTGAGGTGCCAGGCTCATGATCAAGAAGTCATGAGTTCAAACCCTGGTCAGACCCCACTGTGCCGAGACACTTAGGCAAGGTCCCAACCGCAAGCGTGCCTCTGTCCACCCAGCAGCAAAAAATGGGTACCAATAAATACTGGGAAGGTAACCTGCGACGGACTAGCCTCCTATCCAGGAGGAGTCTAACTCCTAAGTCGCTTCACGCTACGCAAACTGGGGATAAGCTCTAGCCCGATGAGCCTTGTACGCTCGGGTGTAAAAGCCCAATGGAATTTACCTTACTTTACCTATTTCTCCTAAGTGACAATATTGTAAGTGAAGTTATATTTGCTGAGGGGTTCTGCTGTGGTTTGCAGCAGGGAAGCTGCTGGGATGAGTATTAGAACCTTCAAAATTGAGGGCATGAGCTCAGATCAGAAAGGGCGGAGTGCCCACTACAGGTTGGGAACAAGTTGCTGGCCCAAGGTGAGGAGGTTAAGCGTCTCCGGGTGTTGTTCACGAGTGAGGGGAGAGTGGAGCGGGAGACTGACGGGCATTTTCAGTCGTGATGAAAAGAGAGCTGAGCGTGAAAGCAAAGCTGTTGATTTACCTGTCCGTTAGGACTGAGGTGTGGACCAAGAATCAGAAAAACACAGTGACGTGTAGTTTCCAAGTTTTAATGAGAATAAGTTTATAGTGAGTCTAGATCCGTGGTTGGGAAGGCTATGCTGGTCCTGATGCTCGATCCCAGAGTGTCCTTGAGACAGGCTTAATCCAAGAGGAGTAAGCGTGGGTCAAGCAGGATCAGGTGGCAGGTCCAGGTGTGGGGCAGGTGGTCCTGAGCAGAACAGAGACGAGGCATCAGTAGATACACTTAACAAGATTATAGAGTGAGACTTAGAGCCAGACTGGCCTGGTTCACTACGTTACTAGTAGCTATGTTCCAGCGGAGTATGAAGGAGACTGCAGGGACTGTGATAATGAGCAATGAGAAACAGGTGAGCAGCCTCCACTTTGCCCAGGCACTCCCACACCTGGAACTGAGAGAACATGATAGTTAGGACCCAAACAACACCCAAAAGAGAGAGGGAGAGAGAGAACAAGGGAAAGAAGAGAAGAGAGAAGAGGCAGATCCTGGCTCAGAGGACAGGGGGCTATGACACATTCCCACCCTTATTATTAATATTATTATAACAATAACAATACACTGGCTCAACTTAAAAAGTAAAGGTAAATTTTATATGGATCTTTTTAAGTAATTCCAACACACCTCTACAGAGTAAATCCCATGAGACTTTTATAACTGGACTAACTCGGTTACTCTACTACAACTAACTTGATTTAATTTGCCACTGAAAAGCTTAATTAGGGTAAAACAACTGAATTTTAATGTGAAAGTTTTAGTTCTATTAAGTGGTCAAGTTAATTAAATGGAAGCTATTCAAACTTCTTTATTTTACTTCCATTCTTGTCAGAAATGCCTACATGAATCTTTTGCACTTTTGGCTGCACTATTGTATTCTCCCCAAGGGGTCGCCACAAAGGATTAATCCACACTGGTAATTAGCCAGAGGTTTTACGCCTGATGCCCTTCGTGATGCAACGGGGGAATTGTTACCCTAATATTTTTGTTAGTAACTTACATCACTTTAGCCACTATAAATTAAACCTGAAAATTGCAGTTTTATGATAATTATATGATAATTAGGTCCAAATGTATTAGGAGCGCGTGAGGTAGACATAAGCACTTTTAAAAGTACATCAATAAGTCCATACTCAGGTAAGTTTTTACCTAAACTAACATAGTTTAAGAGCTCAAAATGAAAAAAAATGAAGAAAAATATTTACAGGCTTTTCTGAAGAAGTTGCCCTTAAAAAAGATAAAACAGCAATAACAATATACATTAGTAACATTTTGGAGGATTGGTCCGCTAAACGGAATCCAATCCTTCAGTCTGGATGTTCAAGAATACAACAGAATTTTTTTTTAACACTATACACCATGAGAGAAGCCGCTGACGTCGGGCAAAAACACGCGATCATCATTCTAGCCAGTTTTAGCAACGTGGCCGACTGTCTCAGTACAGCTGCTGTAAGTGGCACAACAAATCGGACTCACAAAAATAACACTGCAAACGTTTCCACTTGAATTTGAGGACGGCCTAATTCTTCACGTTTTCTGTACATCACTTTATTTTTACATCACATTACCTTCACACTGACTTTCAGACCATCCAGCTCGAGGAATAAAAACACCTCGAAAGGGTTTTTCAGTTCTTTTGGGTTGCTGAGGTTGAGCGCACATGTTAGACCCATTTGCAAGGCGCAGCATCTGGGGGGCGTCCAGGACTTTCAGGATTCTGATCCCTCAATCATGATGCTTGCGCTGGCTGGATCAGAAATTACATGTGGCACTTCTGGCTACAATGATCTTCATCACTTCATTGGTAACATCCTTGCCATCCTGGCATGAGCAGGCCACAGTCATTGTCAGTGTTTTAAGTCTTAATTTAAAACAAGAAGAGCAAAAAGTACATCATGTGTAAATGGAAGTGATTAATTTACCCACGAAGCGCTCTTTAACGACATTCTCCTCCTTTTACACCATTATGCAAAAAATAGCAACCTCCATTTTTCTTCTTACAGAATCATCCTGTGAATAAGAATAAAAAACATTAAACTGATCCTTCAAAAGGTAATTTTAAGAATCACATTACGAGGAAAAGGGATTGAAGTCTGTGTGCAAGGCCTGAACTATACCAATCACTAATCTTTACTATGTTTAATTATAATCAGATGATAAATTGATCATTTAGTTGATTGGAGAAAGCCATTACAGCTTGAGCAATGAGAAACTTTCTAGTTTTAATTTTGCGTTATAAAACGGCAGGTAAAAAAAGAGAAAAAAGAAATCATTAAGTTTGCTAATCATCCACTATTCTTTTTCCTTGTTCTGTTTTCTTGGCGTGGGTATTGAACGAGGACTCGATGTGAGAAAAAAAATTACAATAAATTCAATTTTAGTAGCACTTTTAAATGTAACTGTATTACTTTTACTCTGCCTGTCATATTCCATCTCACAATTTATTATTCTCTGCTTTACTATTTATTATAATTTTGGTTTTAATTGATTTTTTTCTGAGCAGCTAATCTGTAAGCTTAATCAACTAATCTATCTAAACTGTAACACAACTGATATATTTTTCCCTTCTAAACATAAGGGTAACAAATAGTCACCTTTTAACACATCAAATTGATCAGGGGTCTTGGACCTGTGTCTCTAGGGCAACATGTGATTCTTTTGCCCATCTTCAGTGGTTCTCCGAGACTTTGACAAAAAAACTACATGAATATGAAAATCCATCCATCCGTTTTCTTCCACTTATCCAATTCAGGGTCACTAGGGGTGCCGGAGCCTGTCCCAGCTGTCATGGGGCGACAGGCCACCAGTCCCTTGCAGAGCCAACACAAAGAGACGGACAACCAGTCATGCTCACATTCAACCACCGTGCTGCCAAATATGAAAATTGTCTTAATTTAATTTTATTTGTTTTCATCTGTGAAAATGTGGTCATATGTGACCAGCCACAGGGGCCCACAAGCCAGTGTAGTCCTAGTGCCAGTCCCAAGCCCGGGTAAATGGTGAGGGTTGCATCAGGAAGGGCATCCGGCGTAAAAACTGTGCCAAATTAAATATGCGGATTCATAACACGACTTCCATACCGGATTGGTCGCGGCCCGGGTTAACAACGACCGCCTCTGGTGCCGTTAGCCAACAGGGTGCCGGTGGAAACTATGCTACTGTTGGCCGAAGACCAAGGAGGGGGAGAGGGGGAAAACATGTTAGGAGGCAGAGAGAGAGAAGGAAAGGTAGGAGGTGAGAGTAGGGACTTTAAATGTAGGCACTATGACTGGTAAAGGGAGAGAGCTGCT
>VUQH01080801.1:0-10185 GCA_015106775.1 Etroplus canarensis | reverse complement strand
ACACTCTCTTCACCTCCAGAACACTCTTCACATACTCTTCCTTCGAGATGACCCCTACTCCATTTCTCTTCCTATCTACACCATAGTAGAACAGTTTGAATCCACCTCCGATGTTCCTAGCCTTGCTTCCCCTCCACCTGGTTTCTTGCACACACAATATATCTACCTTCCATCTCTCCATCATATCAGCCAGCTCTCTCCCTTTACCAGTCATAGTCCCTACATTTAAAGTCCCTACTCTCACCTCCACCCTCCTACCTTTCCTTCTCTCTCTCTGCCTCCTAACACGCTTTCCCCCCTCCCCCTCCTTGGTCGTCGGCCAACAGTAGCATAGTTTCCACCGGCACCCTGTTGGCTAACGGCACCGGAGGCGGTCGTTGTTAACCCGGGCCGCGACCGATCCGGTATGGAAGTCGTGTTATGAATCCGCATATTTGATTTGGCAAAGTTTTTACGCCGGATGCCCTTCCTGACGCAACCCTCACCATTTACCCGGGTTTGGGACCGGCACTAGGACTACACTGGCTTGTGGGCCCCAGTGGCTGGTTTAAAAGTCCCCATTTCAGAATCCAAAATCAAAATACCTTAGTAATCCCAAGGGGAGACTGCATAAATGTAGTATTGTTTGGTTCATTTGGAGTGGCATTTATTTGCCTCTTAGGTTTTAGAAGTACGGATTTCTAAGCCTTTTAGACGGGGGTTTTGAATGGGCTCTGGAGCTGCACGTGGTTCTTTTGCCCAGCTCCAGTGACTCAAACAAACAATAAATAAATATAGGAATACAGATTTGAACAATGGTTATTTTTAAAGCAATGCTTGCTTTCAATACCAAGGCTACTGGCTTCTCTCATATGCTTGATCTGCATTTGTACTTTTCAAAATTAAACTGAAACTGGCCTATTTTAAGCAAAAATCTGACAAATGAACATATGAATTTATTCTCAAAATAGACTTTTTGAAATTTTATACAGTGGTTGATAATTTTACTTTAGTTCTATAACTTAAATGCAACAAAAAACATTTTCAATAATCTAATGAAAATGCAAATTTAAAGTACGCAATAATCTTGTAAAGCCCACTCCAGAATAGTCACATGTGGTTAAAGACTTATTTACACCTATTAGTGATGTTGTTGGACTCATTTATACTTAATAGGCTGTTACCTTCATTATATTGATTAAATATGTTTTGCAGCTTCATGCAAATTTTTAGGGGCAAAAATTGCAAAAAAACATGGTTCTTTTGATAGTAAAGGTTCCTGCCACCTGGTTTAAGTAGAAAACAACAAGATCATAAGTACAGGCTAGTTCTTCATGCTGTGAAAAAAGGTTTCACTGATCTGCCTTGGTCAATCAGCTGTTGTCAACACATTGGTCAATAATGTTCTAAGCTCTGATCAAGAAAAACCATATCGCTCCTGAATCCTGCACATTTCAGATCAATAGAAGATTAAATTCTTCCAAGCAAGAACGAAGAGAAGATGTACAAAAGCAGTGTGCTGTCTATCTCACGTTCAAGGAATGACCCTGCATGCTCCACTTTTTGCACTGTGAAGAATGATACTTTTTAAGCCCTGTCCACACAGGACACAATTCGCCCATCACCCATCTCTTTGTTCCTGGTAACTCTCTAATCTATTTACCATGTCAACTGACAGTATCCTTTGTTCTCATTCAATTGCTTGCCCTAAGTAGAAAAAAGTGACTTGGTATCATCTCACTTTGCATCACCAACAGTTCTTCTGTCACTGAATTTCGCTGACTTTATTGGTCTCTGGTCACTACATCGCTATTAACGACTTCCTGTGTTGATGCCCCTTTAGGAATTCATATGAAATTGCCAGAGGTTAAGCTACTTTCAGACTGTGCATTCAACAAACTAATATTTTTAATAATTAGATTCATCTGTAAATTCCATTTTCAATTAACTGTGTGTTAAATGCTGAGGGCACAAAAAATTTCAAATGTTCCATAAAAATTCAACAAACGGTCCACACAGAAGCAGCAAATACTGCAAGAAGGTGAAAGCTGAAAATGTGTAACACTGATACCATTTTTGCATTAAACATGCCTTGAACAAGAAGTGAGCGAGCAACAGCTGCTTTTATGAGGCTCAGTTATTTGCCTCACAAGCCTGAGGTAATAATGGATTACATTTTTCATTCACTGCTTTAGTTTGCTGTGTGGCAACAGCAAACACTGAAAATACACCAAGCCTACTTAGATGAAATTATCTCACACCTGATCACCAGAAGTAGAGAAACAAATCAACTTAATGTGTACATGTAGTTTTATTATCTGGTTTGGGCCAAAGAAACATTGCTCATGATATAAATTCGCTAAATGTAATTATGTCAAATGTAGTTCTGATATTGGAACTGCAATCTGGTGCTTAATTACAGAACATCCCTTTATGGCAAATGCAGTTGTAGAAGTGTGATGTCTCACAACCTATTAACTGCATGTAGACATACACACACTGCTCAGTAAGAGATCATCCACTCTAGCATGCTCCGTTAAGCCTTTATTCCCCAACTTTAAACCATAATCTTGACCTTGTACTTACAGACTATGTCACTGCATGCTCGAAAAGAAAAAAGACAACATAGGACAAAAAGACAAATTTTATATGCATACCTTGGCATACAAATTTAGTCTATATTACAGTATGTCTGTTTTAAAACACACAGATTACAACCTTCTACATCCAAATAAAGTAGGCGCAAATAAAAAGTGGATGAGAAAGCCTGGCTCACAAGCTACATTCTAGTTCATCCCAAAGATTTTCAGTGGAGTTGAGGTCAGGACTCTGTGCAGGTCAGTCAATTCTTCCACACTAAACTTATCCAATCCATGCCTTAGAGGACCTTGCATTGTGCATTGGGACACAGCCATGCTGGAAAGAAAGGAGACTTCCTCATTATGTTCCCAAAAAGTCTGAAGCACAGAATTATCCAAAATGTCTGGGTAAGCTGAAGCATTAAGATTTGCCTATACTGAAACTAAGGGGCCCAGGCCATCCCCATAAAAGCAACCTCATAGCATTATTCCTCCTCCACCAAATGTTACAGTTGGGTACAGTCACGTAGCTAACATTCTCTTGGCACTGGCCAAACCTAGATGTGTCCATCAGAATTTCAGATAGGGAAATGTGATCATCACGCCAAAGAACACATTTCCACTCTTCCATGGTCCAGTGACGGTGTGCTTTACACCACTCCATCTGATGCTTAGCATTGTGTGGCGATGTAAGGCTTGTATGCAGCTGCTTGGCGAGTTTTACACTATGCGCCTCAGCACTTGATGACCCTGCTCTGTAACTTTACACGGTCTGCCATTTTAAGGCTGAGTTGCTGTAGTTCGAAACACTTCCATTTTTCAATAAAAGCACTTACAGTTGATGGTAGAATATCTAGGAGGAAATAAATTTCATTAACTGATTTGTTGTAAAGGCATCCTTTAATAGTACCACACTTGAATTCAGCGAGCGCTTTAGAACAACCCGTTCTTTCACAAATGTTTGTATCAAAAAACTGCATGACTCGGTGTTTGATTTTTGTACACTGTGGCAATAGGAATGAATAAAATTCCTGAATTCAATGATTAAGAGATGTGGCCCAACACTATTTTCTATACAGTATATTTGATATAAATAGAAATCTTCTATGAAGCAAAAATAACAGACAGCTGAGTTACATGTATGTAATACATTAATAATATAAACATTAACAATAAAATAATGATTTTGCAATTATTTGTTTATTGCATTATCTTTACGTATGCCTCAGATGAACAATTCTGACCTGAAGTTTTACCTGTAGATTACTATATTGTATTCTTTTTTGTAATGCAAGAGGAACCTGGTAAAATGAATTAAATTCTAACAACACTCAGATAAAGCTATATGGGCTGAGTGCATTTATTTGAGTCAGAAAAATACAAACCAATTTAGACTCAAGTTCAAGTAAGTGCAAAAAGGTAGACTAAGAGTAATACAACACAACACAAAACAAGCACACATTATATCATTCCACATCTGAATTCCAAATCCAAAAGTGCTTTACAAATTAAAATGCAGTGTGTGTGTGTGTGTGTGTGTGTGTGTGTGTGTGTGTGTGTGTGTGTGTGTGTGTGTGTGTGTTGTGATTATGTAAGCAAGGATGATGCATGGAATAGGCCATGACTATAGTATCTCTTACGGAACAGATGGTACCCAGTCTGAATAAAAAGAGACAAGGCATTGTTGTTGCCTTTTAGCACAAAGTGATGCATCGACATAGAAGAGAAAGAAGCATAGTTGTGAAGTGAAGGGAAAGAAAACGGAGGAGTGCAGAGATGATGGAGTGTAATGACTCTCACACAGCCCTGTCTCTATCTCCCAAGACCTCTGGCTGTCGCTGCCCGGATGACATATGCACTAATTAACAGGGCTGAGCCTCCTCCTGAACATAGGGAGAGGTAAGAGTCCCAACCAATGTCCCAAAGGGTTATAGCAAAACAGATCACTACTTTAACTAACATGTGTTTGTTCCCTTTTAAACTAAATAATATAAGGTATTGGTTTAATCAGAGTTCAGTCACCAGATACTACTGTATGATACATGTTTACTCATGTGCTTGCAACCAACTATGTACAATCCTTAGGTTTTTCTAATAAACAAAATGACCAGCATCTGTCTAGTTATTATCCACTGCCCCCCCAAGCTGTGGTGATGATTTTATCAGTACTGTTTAATCTTATTAATTAATCTCGGTTTCATCGGTTGCAGTTAGCTTTTTGGGCTGTTTTGCTGTGTCAACAATCTCCTCTGGCATCTCCACATACGGTAGCTGGTCAAAAAGTCAATCACCCATCTTCATCCATTCCCTAAGTTCATTCTGACCCCAGTGTAGGAGAAGATATATTTGTTTCTTATGTTACTAAACATTAGTCTCCCCAGTATCATTAACAACCAGCTTAAAAGTTAACTGGGCATATTTACACTTAACTGTGGGGTGCACTGTTTGTAAGTTACAGTACATGCTGAAATGTCACAAACTGTATTGTAAACCCAGGTATCACGATCCTTGCACAAGTTTACTGATGAGATGTAAATAGTGCCAGATGTTTCAAAGCCAGCTCTCTGGTGATAAACTTGTGGGAGTGCTCTGAAAAAAGAGTCCTCTGTGAGTTTTGACTGCTTAGCTGACCAAGTGTTCATGCACTGTTATCCAGTGAAAGATGTTTTTGGACCAATAAATGTAAAACAATCTCAAGCTGTGCTTTGCATCCTCCTTATTTAAGCCTGTTGAAACCAATGACTGTAGAAAACATGGAAGACCTGACAGCTCTCTTAAAGTGAAGCCAAAATGTCTCTATAGTTGAAAATGTTTTCCTCAGATAAATTTTTCCTAAAGATGGTTTGTACCATTTTAAGTCCTTCTTATCATACTGATTTGGGTTCAAAGGGTCATCTTTCTCATAAGTTTGTTTTGAATTACTAATTTGATGCTGTAAAACTGCGGCATACCCTCATGACTGGCAGCTATGACTGCCAATCTGGCATATGTCTGTTCAGGGGGCGTGTGCTGCATCACATCCCAAAGGGTGAGTGGGCAGGAGGTAAATACTGCAACTTCAACCCAAATCACTACTGTGCAGACTCTTGCTCCAAATTTACTAGATGACAGGTCCCATAAACTAAAAAATTTGGCTTCATTTTTTTACAATGAAATGAAGTGGATCCCAAGCATCCATGTTTTCTACTACCACTGGTTGAAACAGCCCGTGCATAATTTTTAAATATAATTGTCAGTCAGTTAAAATGAATGCACAGTGACCTCAGCACTGTTGAATTATTTTATTAGTTTGGAACCTAACATCATTTACGTACTAATGGTCAACATTTCAGTTTCTGTCAAATACAGCAACATAGACTCCCTGCTGTCTTCAATGTATGTGGCCATTCATGCTTACTGTTTGATAAAAAATACAGTATTTTCAACCCCTGTCTCGTATGGTATAGTTAAAGCAGCCATTTCTAATAAATCAGAGGTAAACATGTGTTACAGTCATGTTAATGTATTGTGCCCAGTCTCTTCTTGTGTTTAATCTGTTAATCTCTGCTATTCTGTCTCTCCACACAATATCTTTTTCTCAGCATTTTGCTAACAAAGACAATATTTTGAGCAAATCTCTAAATGTAGCCCTGCACTTTTAGCCTGTTACTGAACTACCTGCTCTTTAGCTTTAAACACGTCCTGCAGTCCAAAGATGTACTTACTAATGTTATCAAATTTCTCCATAAAAAAGTCCAGAACAATAGCTTTCAATGATGTAAAAATTGTGGCAAGACACAGGCTTTTAAAAATCTAATGAGCTAGACGCACAGTGTAGCAGAAGACAAACACTGTTTGATAATAAACTTGGCATCAGTGCCATCAGGATACTGATTACTTACATTCACTCTAATACTGAACACCTGGCAAGCAATTTCACATCCGAAAGATGTGTAACTGTAGTGCACACACAAAAAAGAACTGAGAACTATAATCATCACAAACAGCGGCAATCAATGTTCAAGGTAGCCTTCAGTTTCATTTTGGAACAGTTTCATATAATTCAGTGCTGTGAGTTAGCCCTTTCTGAACAGGTGAACTGTCGTATTATGACCAATTTAGGAATATGCTTTGGTCCATCCATCCAATCATTTTCCACCAATTATCCGGTTCCTGGTTGTGGGTCTAAGCAGTCTAAGCAGAGATGCCCAGACCTCCCTCTCCCCAGCCAACTCCTCCAGCTCTTCCTGTGGGACACGGAGATGTTCCCAAGTCAGCCGAAAGACAATCTCACCAGCATGTCCTATGTCTACCCCAGGGCCTTCTCTGAGTTGGACAGATCTGAAATACCTCACTGAGGTGGTGTACAGGAAGGTATCCTTGACAGGTACCTGAACCACTTCAACTAGCTCCTTTCAGTGCGGAAGAGTAGCGGCTCTAATCTGAGCCCCTCTGTGATTCAAAAAACCTCTAAAACCAGGAGTCCAGAAATCTCACCCTAAGGGCTCTATCACACCATGACGATTTAACAAGTGTATGCCGACGCATCCAAATTCCCCTAAAATGCTGGCAAATGCAGAACAATAATGTTATATGGATGTATACATAACATATTGCTAACATATATAGAACGCAATACCAATAAATGCTAGCGTATTGCCGACATTCACAACTTAAAGCCCAATTATACCACTTCCCTTAAACGCGTCCCCAACCCCCAGTCCACGGAATGGTAACAGGCCACAAAGAGAAAATTTTGTGGTTAAAATGTTTCATTAGTCTTTTGGATCTTTTTTGAAAAACGACTTTTTCTGCCCTCACCTCACGACTGTGCTTGACTCTGGCACACCGTTTCAAGCATCAGCAACACAAGCTAACCCTTGAAATAAAATTAGCCAGAAACAAAATTCACGGTAGAGCTTTTTCAGGAAGGAACGAGCAAACGATGGGACAGCAGAAGGGTCACAGACTGCCAGCAAAAGGAAAGCTGCATTTAAAGGAAAATACCAGAGATTCTTACCTAAGTTATGGTTCATCATAACAGGTGATACACAAGCTCATAAAGCCATGAAACCCTAAAAACTGCTTTGCCACATTGAGAAAAAACACCCAACGTTAGAAGACAAAGCCTTTGGAATCTTTTGAAAGAAAACACGTGAACGTGAAGGACAAAAACAGTTACTGAGGGCAACTATTTCAATAAATGTGTCTGCGCTGAAAGCATCATCCCACTGTCCCCCATCAACCCCAGATGGGACCATCTAGTTGTTTTGCTGCGGGTATAACAAACACCTAGCAACACATAAACAACTACGATGGGTCCTTCTGACAGTCATATATAAATCACTTTTAGGTCTGCTAATGTGTTGAATATTTGAAAATAGTTTTTCATATAGTTACATTAGTGGTCATCAACAAGTCAGCAGTTTGAACATTGGTCAGGAGGGGAAATATGACCTGTGAGTACGCTGCATGCAGCTGTATCTGCATGCAGCTGTATCTGCATGCATGTTTTGGGATATGTGCAGAAGTGGACAGTATGTCACATATTTTGTAAGAAGGTGTGGCTTTAGATGGAACTATTAAATGTATAATTATGTGTTTTTATTGTGTTAACTACAGACATCACTGTAATTCAGTAGACATTTCAATCAGATGCACAACAGTAACTGTTGAGTAAGACGTGCCCTCATCTGATCAATAAAGCCTGGACAACATTTACATACTTACACACTTACAGACTTACTACACAAACATTTCTGAATTTGAGCTACCCTTGAATCAAATTATCTGGTACATGTAAATTTGATTATTACTGCTCAACATAAAAAAGTTCATTATACACCAATATATCCAATACAGTCTGTTTCAGCTATAAATAAACATTACTATTGTTACTTTTTCTAACAGTAAACAAGTTACTAGGCCTTAAAAACATATAGTTTATACTTTAAAAGTCTGTAATTGACAATATTTCATTATGGAAAGGAGGGAACTTCCTTTAAACACATGTAATCAAATGATTCATGGTGCAGCCATACTGAAAAGATGCCACTGACAGTCCAGAAATATGAACAATGAATGCACAGAGTCGTGAAATAAATACTTTATATTACGATTCACAAAGGAGCCACGTAACACAGCACTTTTCACAGGTGTCCAGGAAGATCCATCTGAGTTCTCACGCTTCACTGCTTAGATCCAGGCAGTCCTCATCCAGAAACCAATGGAAGGACACCTTGTATGTGTAACTGTGGCTGTTGCAGCCAGATGCTGCACAATAGTGCAACATTATATTTAATTTCAACAGAAAGCTCCGTACTGTGCAATGCACTGAAGTAGTGTTGCTAAGCATTGTTGTACCCCTGGTAGCAACACGACAGGGCTGGAAGTACACACTACCACTGTGGTAGCTGTATGTTAGAATGTTCAGTATGACCGGAACACATCAAATATGTCTACAAATGTCAATATGCTTTGGAGGTAAGTTCGATATGTGTTACTTATAGGTTAAGAACACATTACTCATAGGTTATTAATATGTTTTGGGTATGCTAGACATTATCTTGACGTATTTCAACTTATAAGTAATGTGAGTCCCTATATGTATAATGTGCCTGTAGCATATGCCCGCGTATGCAGGATGTATGAGCCATACACTGGCATACGTTGGAAATTTTGTGCATGCTCAAAATTTTCCAGTGACCTCGCTGTACTATGATGTATACTGGTGTCCTTGAGCGTGCTCTTAACTTATACAAAACTTACCAATAACTTAATACACATACGCCAGCAAATTTGCAGATTTTTTCATATGGTGGCATACGCTTGTTAAATTGTCAAGGTGTGCAGGGGCTTAACAAGGGGATACAAGGGCACCGCACTGGAGCCAGGCTTGGGGGAGGGGTAGCTGTGGGTGTGGTGCTTTGTGGATTGGCCAGCCATCTCATCCCCAGCAGTACAAACTGGA
Source organism: Etroplus canarensis (assembly GCA_015106775.1). Classification (NCBI taxonomy): domain Eukaryota; kingdom Metazoa; phylum Chordata; class Actinopteri; order Cichliformes; family Cichlidae; genus Etroplus; species Etroplus canarensis. The sequence continues at coordinate 678 of VUQH01080801.1, read as the reverse complement.
AATGCTTTAGTGTGTGCGTAATTACAGTGCTAACTGGAATTAACCAAAAATAAGCATGAATCAGCATGACATCACCAATGTCTGTACTTTCTGAGGAAGGTGCGGTGGACTGGCCTCAGCCCTGCTGTCCTGACTTCTATTTACCAGTACCTGTTGGAGAGCATACTGGCATATCCCATCACTGTTTGATATGGAAACTACTGCACAGACACTGCAACCAGTGGTTAAAGCTCAGCTCAGAAGATAATCAACAGTAGCCTCCCTTCCTTGCAGGACATTTATGCCAGCATGAGCAGAAGGAGAGTGTGATGTATCATACAGGAAATCCCCACCCGGCACATGAACTATTCACCCCCCTCCCTTCATGCAGAAGGCTGTACAGCCTCAAAGCTAGAACAATGAGGCTAAAGCACAGCATCGTCACAGAGGCTGTAAGGATCATGAATTTGCTGACTTAAATCCTGTCCACTGTACTTTTTACCGCTGCTGCCATTGTTTTATTGTTTTAACATGCCATTTGGGTTTAGCTATGTGTTATGTTTATATGTTTTAGGTCATTAAATCATCTTCTTCTTCTTCTTTCGGCAGATCACAATGTCGTCTGCTAACATCGTAGTCCACGGAGACTCCTGCCTGACCTCATCTGTCAACCTGTCCATCACAATGCAAACAAGAAGG
>VUQH01080800.1:15043-25995 GCA_015106775.1 Etroplus canarensis | reverse complement strand
TTCTAAAGGTACATTCACACCGAACACGATTCACATGGCAAATTCGCCTCCACCGCCTCTGTTTGGCCGCGCGGTGAATTTGCCCCTGACGCGAATTCGCATTCATCATCGATGATGACATGGATGATGTTGAGAGAGTAGCTTGGGTTTATTTGTTTTGGAGAGCTCTACAAAGGCGCCGGCAAGCACGTCGCCGTGTCTGGGTTCACGATATCATTCAGAGACGCTCCCAGTATGGTGAGCTTCACCATCTACTCCAGGAGCTGCGTCTGGATGACGGCCGCTTTCAGTAGTGCTTCCGTCTCTCTCTGGCCCAGTTTGACGACTTGCTGTCCTGCACTCGTCCGCGAATTACGCAACAGGACACCAACTACAGGCGCTCTATTCCAGGACTCCACCCACTGATCACATCATCAACACATCACTACTAAAGCCGAGTTCCTGATTGGTTGACGCGACGCGAATATTCGCCAAAGTTCAGATTTTTAAACTCTGGAAAATTCGCGCTGCTGCGGCATAATTTTCACCACGCCGCGCGAAACGCGCTGCTGCTCACAAATCGCGCCGCACAGGCCGCTCAAATCGCGCCACAGGACCTCTCGCCACGTGTTTACATTGACTTAACATTGAAACCGGCCGCTGCACAAATCGCTTTTGGTGTGAACGTACCTTAAGACTTCTCTGTAAGATTTTAGAAAACACTTAAATATGATACATTTTTCTGAAGTAAAAATGGCCAATATAGCAAGGTTGGAGTAACATCATATTGCATCAGCAAATAGAAAGTTCTTGAGATTGTAAATTAAATTCATTCACAATGTTGTTTTGTACGGGCCAGAAGCCTGTACTAGCAAGCAAGTTCAGCATATCCACGATATAATTCCGTTATCTGGCGTCACTTACAGTACCTAACACTGATAATCAGGATGAGCGGTCGCACGGAGGCAGTTATCAGCTCGATAAGTCAACCCAGGGTTCATTAATCCAGTTACAAGTGCATTAAAGGGATGATGCACTGGTAGCATCTGACCAGTCACAAGCATGGAGTCCACTGGCAGCAGAGTGGCTGATCTTACAAAGGCAGATAAAACTAAGACATGAGAAAATCAGGAAGAAGTTAAACACAGACTGCAAACTGAAATCAACACAGCTGCTGCAGACTCATTAACAGTATGAGTGTCTGTAACAGGAATAGCGCTTTAAAATAATTTAGTATTAAATGTGTTGTATGAATGTGCGCATGCTATAACAGCTGGAAAAGACATTTCAAAAGTTCAGCCGACTTGAAGCCAGAAAGGAAAATCAGCAAAAATTTAACTGTTTAAGTTAACAGAGAATCACAGCTCTGCCATTAAGACATGAAAGAATCTGACTTATGACAATTGTTATTCCGTCAAATTAAAGTTTAGGTGTGTAAAACAGTTTTAGGTTTCATTCTTTCAGCTGCAGTCCCAGTGGGGTTTAGTGATCTGAAAGCAAATTAAAAACAAATCTGAAAACATAATTCAAACGTGCAAAAAAAGGCTAATAGGCATCCTGTGTTAATATCATAATGATTATAGAACAGAAAGGTTGTCAAAAAAGTGTCTGTAGCCTACAGGAACAATTCAAATCGATGAATAAAGTTGCTTAAAGACTTTTGACACTATTAAGAGAACTCCTACTGTCCAAGTCTGGTCCGAGGGATCTTCCCGGATCTGTGGACTGATTTGTCAGTAGGCGGTGATTTAATACCTGTTGATCTCTAATCTGGGTTTTAACCTGCTCTGGAGCAGGTTAGATCTACAGCATAAGTTACCATGGTGATACACCCTGGTAAGAAGGAAACCACTGTTGCTGCACTGAAAATCTCTAGCAGGAAAAGTTATTCTTATGAATTGTTGGTGGACAGATAGATGGACAGACACCTCACCAAGGCATAACCTCATCAGTTCTTTCCACAGCACATAGACTGACGCGGTTGACACTGTATATGGGTCGCATGATGTTTTGTTGAAAAGTGCAAGGGAACAATAATACGAGTAACAGTGGAGCTCACAATGTAGAGGGAGAAAAATATCAAAGATCAAGAACTAGCATGAAAAGTGCCAACAGAGGTCAAAGTGGTCACTTTTCATTGTTAATACTTGGTTTCATTTCAGCTCTCTGTATGCTATATTTGCACTTTTCCTCAACCAGCTGAAGGACTAACATGAGCACGAATATGAGTGTCCCACAGACTAGTTGTCTGTAATGTCTACAATATGTAGATAATGGTCTCCAAAGAAAACAATGGACTAGATCAAAGTGGTGGCACAAATCAGCCACAAGAGGGTCTAGGGTTCAAGAGTTTTATGTCCTGACTGTTTGGATGATTTGAATAATTGGCTAGCTAGCTAACTGTCTGCTAAATCTTGTAAATACTCTTTTTTATGCATCCCTGGATGTTAAACACCATGGAGAACAGTCACATGGACTATTAAGTCTCACAATTTACAAGTGAGGACTGAAATATACAGGACACTGCCGGTAAAAGTGCAGATTTAATGAAGGTTGAGGCGTATTTACAAAGACCCAAATTAATATGCAACAGTGAAAGTTCAAACTCAGTTTCACAGTGGTTAGGCAGTGGGGTGTGCTCCACTGTTTCTCAGACCATCCAAGGTAAGAATTTCCAAAGGTCCAAAGCAAGACTCCAGAGTTCAGTGACAACAAGTGAGAGTGGGTCAGACTGTGACTTCAGGAGGGTCAGAACTCGCACCAGGCAAGTCCACGAAAGAGATAAGCAAAGCAGCAGCAAAACACGAGACTAGGCAACAACAAGCTATGACATTGCCAAGCTTACTAAACTGAGTGAAGCTAACAATCCAGCAATGAGAAGAGAAAAGAGACCAGCTGGTATATACTGCAGGTAAGTGATCATGAGCAACTGGTGCATCTGCAAGACTCCTCCCATGCCATACCCAGAGTTAATCAGATACAGAAGAGAAGAGGTCAGCACCTAAAGGACTGAGGAACGGCGTTTGATTTCAAGAACTAAAGGAGCATTTGTATCCAAGAATGACGTCAGACCTGAGACCAGTGGTCTCAAAGTTGATCTACGGACCCAACATAAGGCTTAATTTTTGATTTCTTCTAAAATCTGCGTCTGACACTAATCAGAATGTGGTGTCTGACTCTTTGCAGTCAATGACGTGTTTTATCTGTCTGACAAGTCAGTACATCAAGTTCATCTTTTCCCAGATTCGGCCACGTGAGCGTGGCTGCTAAACTCAGAAATCTTTCCCAGCTGCACTTGACAAGCGTCCAAACATTTTTAAACCACAACAGAACTTTGAACAGATGCCAGCGAGCTTTTCATCCATCGTCACCATGAGGCTATTTCCACAATGTGTCGGCCTTCCACCCAATCAATGGAGATTTTGAGCTTTTCATTTGGAGGTTTTTGTTTTGTATCATCAATTGGCAAAACGCGCATGAGCTTGTGAGATGAGGAGGGGCAGAGCGTGACGCGAGATCATCAAGGCTAAGGTTGTAAATCTGCAGTCTCCTCTCTATGCAGGCGGAAAGTCGGACATTACAGTAGAGGCAGACGTAATTGATGGCCGCGGCTCTGGAGGATAGGGGCGAGGGGAAGTGACGGACGAGGGACAGACAGCAGGCACGAGAAGGCAGATAGATCGTCCTTCTGCTCTCACTCTCAGTCTCCGCAGAGCTCCGCGGGCGGATAAGACAAAAGGCATCTTCACCTTCAACATTAAAAGCACATTTCTTTGAATGTCTAAACACTGCTTAAGTCAAACAGGAGCAGCTGTGAGCCAGACAAAAGTTAAATCCAAAAGTCAGTACTTCTTACAAACAAACATATCCTCAAGCTCTTTGAAACCTTAGACTCTTCACTTATTTATGTCTCCTAGCTGTACGTTTTCTTGCTAACTGGTGCACTGCAGTGTTTTTCTAACTTTGAACAGGATTCTGTTTCTTCTCCACAGGATATCTTTGCAAGATTAATTCCTGGACTGAAACACATTAATGGACTTCAAGTGTAACATAACATTGCCTTGCATGAGATCTTTTGGAAGGGAAATTTTTATTATCTACCTCCAGAGATTTGACTTATCAGGACTGTGGGATGTCAGATAATCTGTTTTCATGTCGTTACGGCCTACCGTCCCTCTTGTATCTGGTGTTCCTTTTTAGGATTCCTGTTTTGTGACTTTTTAATTTTCCCTGGTTTTTGGAGCAACCTTCAAAGTCTTCTAGTTTCCCATTTAACTTGCCGAATTTCTGCATTTGGGGTCTCTCTCCAGCTTAAGGACTGCAAGATGGACTACACGCATTTTCAATACACTATATGGTCAAAAGTACAGGGCCACCTATACATTACACATACAGGAGCTTTTATGGCACTTCATTCTACCCTGCCCAGCTATAACAGCCCCCACTCTTCTGGAAAGCCTTTCTACAAGTGTATTTTGGGGTGGATCTGTGGGAACTTTTGCCCATTTATCCAAAAGAGCATATTGAGGTCAGACACTGAAGTTGAACAAGAGCGGCTGGCTCACAGTCTTTGTTCTAGTTCATCCCAAAGGTGGTCCATGGGGTTGAGGTCAGGGCTCTTTGGAGGCCAATCAAGTTCCTCCACACAAAACGTATCCAGTTGTTTACACCACTCCATCTGACGCTTGGCATTGCGTTTGGTGATGTGAGGCTTGTATGCAGCTGCTCAGCCATGGAATCCCATGCCATGAAGCTCCTGATGTAGTTTTTATACCGACATTAATGCCAGAGGAGGTTTCGAACTCTGCAGTTACAGAAGTCAGCAGAGTGTTGACAACTTTTACACAGTAAGCACCTCAGCACTCAGCAATCTGTTCTGTATTTTTACATGGTAAACACTTAAACTTTCTAAACACTTCCACTTTGCAGTAATTACACTTACAGTTGATTGTGGAATATCTAGGAGTAAAGAAACTTCACTAACTGACTTGTTGCAATGGTGGCATCCTATTACAGAACCACAGTGGATTTTAGTAAGCTCTTTATAACAACCCAATCTTTCACAAATACACACAGTATTTGTGATATCAATGATATCAATGATTAAGAGGTGTGGCTATACTTTTGTGTATATAGTATACTTCAGCTCAATACTTCTGAAGCCCTCATTCACAAATATGGTGAAAAACACAACTTCAATATAAAGAAGAATATAGCTCACCAGTCACAACAATGAAATTAAATGAGCTTTATTAATGTTTCCACCTATAATAGAGGTCCAGTACTCAAACTTTACCAAGTTTGGATTTCTGAAACAGCAAATGTTGCTTAAAATTGTTGGGTGGCTCTAGTTTTTAATGATATACTGCTAGGTCTGTTCTAAGCAACCAAACTGAAACCAGAAATGACTAAAATAAATTTTGACCCCTGAATTCTGGCAAAAATGAACCAAATGGGGGTCGATGCTAATTTTCAGATGGCTCACACTTTGCATACAAAACAAATTGTATGGCAGTGGGTGTGAGAAGTCAATCCCTGTACCCAAAAGTAGTCAGGGTACTGTTGGCTACTACATGGAGGTCTGTGCAACCCTCCAAGAATACGGCTCCCCACTGCCAAACCAGTCAAGCTGGTTGATGTTACAGGTAATGTAATGTTTGCTACAGCGTCTCCAGACTCTTTCACACCTGTCACATGTGCTTAGCGTCAGCCTGCTCTCATCTGTGAAGAAAACAGGATGCCAGTGGTAGAACTGCCAGTGCTGGTGTTCTCTGACAAATGCCAATCAAGCTGCACGGCGCTGGGCTGTGAGCACAGGTCCCACTGAAGGATGTGGGACCCTCATAGCTCATGGAGTCTGTTTCTGCCCTTTTTTGTCCAGATCTCTTTGTGTATCAGCGCGTGTGCCGGTCTCTTCAGACTGTGCTGGGAGACACCACAATCAGGACTACCTGTGCAACCTGAATGGACCGCAGGTACTGTCTCAAGGACAAAGACTCCGACAAAAGGCAAAACTAGAGGAAAATCAGCCAGGAGAGAAACGGAGAGAGCAGTGGTCTGTAGCCACCACCTGAAAAACCATGCAGATAATCTTTGCATTTTGGTGACCTACATTGTATTGGTAAAATAATTGCCGTGGTTTGCCGTCATCCAGGTGCTGACCCTCCCTCCATCTTTCTGTCCATCCTTGGGCTCTGTCGCTCCTCCTCTGGCTGTAGGCTTGGGAGTGCGTTTGTATAACTCTGCTCAGTCTTTCAGGAGTCCATCAGGCACACCTGTTTCACGTTTTATCTAAGCCTGATCCTCTTTACCATCATCACCATCTACCCGCTGTGTAGTAACTCAGGCCACTTCATTGCTGTTGATTACTTTTGCAGAATTCATCTGTGTCTTGGTTTAATTCTGTCTCCTGCTGCCCTTTTTTAGTTACTTCCAAGAAGTGATGGTAGAAATGGAACTTTCGAGAGATGGAATCATTTTGGACAGCCGTTTTGGAAAAAGAATCGATCTTTTGGACAGCTCACCACAGTGACATCTGGTGGTCATATATAGGTGTGATTTTGAAACATTACACTCATACACGGGAATGTTTTCTTGTGCCTTTTTGTCTCTTGTGCCTTTTTGTTTTTGGTTATGTTATTTGTATGAAAGAATATTTTTATTTTAATCAGTCAGTATTTATAGGTGGTGATTTTGTACTTTTAGGAAATTTAATTTAGGAAAACTCTGTTCCACAGTGCTAGGACTGAGATTGTTTCTTCTCTTGAGCTGGGACCAATGCAGGCGTTATGATCAGGGCCGTGTAGAGAGCTCTGAAGGGGCAAATGTTCAAGGTAGAAAAATAAAAAATAATCTAAAAAAAAGAAATCTATGAAGAGGAGCACGATATTTATTCATTCACTTATTGTGATCTATTAATAATTAATAATAATACATGTTCTTGTGAAGGGCCACTGGAAGGCCTGCTCGACAAAACAAACAAACCAACAAAAAAGAAAGCTTGACAAAAGGCAACTTTGAGGGGTCAAGTTGAGCCTGATTAGGATGCTTTGTCCGTAGGTGTCTCCACATTGTTGCTGTGTTATTGCCAAAGACCGGATGTTGCATACAATCCATACATTTAACTTTCCTTCCTTTGAGAAGACAAGTCCAGACGGCTGACCTGGGATGCTTTCTACCTCCATCCGTTTCAATATGATTCCAAAATCCAAAACCACGCTCAGTACAAGATGAGGCAAGAATTCACAATTAAACTACAGTTTAGAAGAGCTTTTAAATGTTCTACGCATGTCAGGTGAATCAGCCACCAATCAGGCAAAGACATGAGAAATAATCATTTACATATAAAGTATATATGTATTTATGTGTAGTTGTAGTATTTTATTTAGTTTTTCATTTTGGGAGTAAGATAAAGGGATTACCGTGTATTCATGTGTGTTTCACTGAATTTCAATTGTGAGGCGGGGCAAAACAACGGTGATGTTTCAAAACAGTCGGTGATGAAATGGAACGTGATATGGATCAGTCACATGACGTCCTCCTCTTCATACAGCCCTCAGAGCAACGCTTCAAATCAAAAGTTCCACGTTGGTTTCGGTACGTACAGAAACGCTGTTTTAGTTTTGCCATCACTACTTCTGGGACGCGCCTGTTTGACCCGCTCTAACTTCTGCGTGCTCCGTGGACCCGTGGGCTTCCTATCTGGACTTTTGGACTGTTTGAAAACCTGGGTGAGAAGAAACTGGAGAGTTCATCTACTATCACCTTCCACATATCAGTGAACTTATTTGCTCGACTGATTCGTGTACATTCCGGACTGTGAAATCCTCCCAGCCTTAGTAATCTGTGTCCTGCCTTTTCAGTCCCACCAATGAACCGTGACATGCTGTAAGTGTGGCTGCAGAGATGTTCCTCAACGGGCATGAAGCCTACTGATGAAACCAACGTACCAACCATCAGATTTTTACAGGAGCCCCACAAAAAAGCTCTAGAGATAATCCCCTTGATTGTGGAACACATTCTGATCATCTACATCAGTTTTCTATATAGGTGAGTTCTGCTGCTTCTTATTTCAGCTTGCCGAATTGTAGTCATGTAAAGGGGCTGCTGTCTGTGACAGCCTTACTATGGGGCCTTTTAAAAACTGAACTCGTTCATTTGGTGAACACCACCGTGAAGGTGAGGGAGAAGAGTGAGCACCAGCCTCTGCAGGCTATGCATGAGCAGTCTGTTCTCAGGCAAGCTCAGAGAATAGCGGTCGACCCGACGCATCTTTCACGTGGAATATGAGCCTCTGCCTTCCAGAAGTCGATAGAGTTCCCCAGTTCAAACTTCACAAAACTCATTTGTACCTGCCTCAGTTCGACTTTTAAAAATTGCCTCTTGAGGTTGCAGGGACTGTGCAAAGTTTTTTTTTTTAATTTTATGGTGTTTTAATTATGTGGTGTGTGTCATTTAAGTTATGCCTTTTATGGGATGTGTGTTATTATCCGCGGAGTAACTGGTACTGTTTTTATTGGAGTTCTTGTAAATAACAGAGGCATTTATGGGTGCACCACTGAGTCCAAGACAAATGTCCCTACAGGGACAATAAAGTGTAATTTGATTAACTGAAGAAATGATAGGTGCACAGCTTGTTTGCTTTGCATCTGATGCAGCAGCCACTCCTGGGTGAAAACATGGACCCTGACCTGACCATCATTCAGTGTCTCAGTCACAAGTTAGAACCTGCTTCTATGATGCTGCAAAGCATTAGAGGTGGTGCAGTGGTTAGTACTGTTGCCTCACAGCAAGCGGGTCCGGATTCAAATCCAACAGCCGGCCAGCTTAAGCTTCTCTGTGTGGAGCTTACTCGTTTTCCCCGGGTGGGTTCTCCAGTTTCCACCCACAGTGCAAACGGCTTGGTTAACCAGTGATTCTAAGTTGACCGTAGGTGTGAATTGTTATTTGTCTTTTGGTGTCGACTCTGCGACAGACTAGTGACCTGTCCAGGGTGTGCCTTGCCCTTTGCCCCAGGATAGGCTCCTGAATTGGATAAGCGTTAGAAGAAGACAGTTTAACATTTTACTGACTCAAACTCTAAAGGTCTGCCGGTCATCCCGGAACATGGAGAATGGTCTCCTGTTTTCCTGTCCAGAGAGTTGCAGACGGTGGTAAGTCAATCTTATTTCTATAGCACATTAAAATAAATCAAAGCACTTTACAAAACAAGAGAGAAATAAAATAACAGAACATAAAGCTTCACATACTCAATACATATTTGCACTGCTTGCATAAAATAACAGACTTTCCTCTGTCCACAGCTCCAGAAATTAATAATTGCTGACTGCTGGACAGAAAAAATATGGCTTTCTGGCTGTCTCTAAGGGAAGGCACAGCCGCTTGTCGGAGGAAACTTGTTTCAGCCGCTTGCATCCACCACCTCATCATTTCAGTCTTTACCTAGAGCTCGTGACCAAATGTGAAGGTGGGAACATCGACCGGTAAGCCGACAGCTTCACTTTTGCACTCAGCTCTCTGTTCACCACTAACGACTGGTACAGCGTCCGCATCACCGCCGATACCAGATCAATCCATCTGCCACTCTCCTTTCCTCACTCGTGAACTATACTCCCTGGAATGCTTGAACTCCTCCACTTGGGGCAGTGACTACTCCCTGACCTGGAGAAGTCATTCCACCCTTTTCCGACTGAGAACCATGGTCTCATCCCAGCCACTTCACACTCAGCTGCAAACCACCTCACAGCAAGCTGGATGTCACCGTCTGACGAAGCCAAAGGAGCGACATCATCTGCAAATAGCAGAGAGGTGATCCTGAAGCAGAACCCCTCCGTCACTTGGCTGTGCCAAAGGGCAGCCCTGACAGAGTCCATCCCCCACTGGGAATGAGTCAGTGCCGGCAGCTCTCACAAAAGATGTACAGCGAACAAATAGCCTGTAACAATGGGCCAAATACCCCGTACTCCCAAAGCGCCCCTCCTCAGGACACCCCAAGGTACGCAGTGGAATGCCTTCTCCAGATTCACAAAACACATGCTGGCTGGTTGGACAAACTCACACATACCCTCAAATATCCTTGAGAGGATAAAAAGCTGGTCCAGCGTTGTTCCTCCAGCACCCCTGGCAGCACCCTCCCTTCCCAGGGATGCTGAGTAATATTATCCCCCTGAAACTGGACCACTTCAGGGGGTTCCAACTTCCAACTGAGAATATTGGGCATGTTTTGTTTTTTTTACAGTTAATTAAAGTTTTAAAGTCATAGCATCCTACCTACACACACAATCTTGACCTGGTCTGGCAGGCTGGGCTGGGCTGAATTAGTCCAGAACAGTATTTTAATGAACTGAGGTGTAATAACTCTGCTATGCGGTCTAATATAATGTTTCTTATGAAGTCTTCTAATGCCTGTATGACTTTTAACGCAGCAGTGACAATTATTCTAAACTTTCCTCATTTAATGCTGTTTGAAAGCTGAATGGTTACCTGCCGTCTGACATTTCCATCATAAAGTGATGCACAAAAGGTAGAAATTGCTGTGCGCAAAACCATCAAAATGCATGAAATGAAGCATCCAATGCTCCAAATTTACTGTGGAGGACCCCCAGACCACCACACTTAATGTGTTCAGATGAAACCTGCATCTACATACTAATGCATCCCCATATATCTCATTCTCTCCACGTTTTGTCACAAAATTACAGCTTAATTCTTACATGATTTAACCTTTATTTTCTGAACTCTTTTCTTGCTCTGACACATTTGTATGAATGCATATTTTGAAAGCGGTGCACGAGCCCGAACTGGAAGTTAACTGTGAGAGAACTCCCTGCAGAAAGTCTCGTTCCTTAAATCCTCTGAGCCTTGATTGAAATTCACAGGGACCATTACCGCCTGAGGGTCTCGTCCAATTCAGAATGAGAGCCCCCCCCCCCCCCCCCCCCCCCCCCCCCCCCCCCCCCCCCCCCCCCGGCAGG
>VUQH01080800.1:0-15023 GCA_015106775.1 Etroplus canarensis | reverse complement strand
TCAGAATGAGAGCCCCCCCCTCCCGCCCACGCCACCCCAACCCCCGCCCCGCCCGCCCCTGACAGGGACCCCGCCGTGAATCGCCGCCATCCTTCTTTTCTGAGGGCCCGTCTGTCATATGTCAGGATTAGTCAGGCGTAGAGGTGGACCTTGTTATTGGAAAGCTCGCCTGTCTCGCACGCTCTCCCCACCACCAGACTACCTGATCTCCAGGAGAAGGAAATGCCCAATTTCTGTGATATTTTACTTTGTAATGAAAGTGTCAGAGGGGATGTGAAAAGGAGGAGGTGCAGCATAAATCCCCACCTTTGGAGAACAGAGTGGAGTGTATCCATGTCTGTGCCAGTCTGGCTGCTTGGTTGGCTCCATGTTTTATTCACAGTGTCGGTTCTCTTTGCTCTTGTTCGCCTCTCTGGGTTTTGACGTCAATGAGGACAGGCCTTCAGCTGGCAGGTAAAGAAAGAGAGACAGTTCATGTTTTTGCCCTTTCGTCTGCAAAGTGTCCTTTCTTTTTTGGGAAAGAAGAGTCTCAACAAGTAGTTTTAGAGGCTACAGAGAATTTAAAAAGTGTTTTAATCCTGAATTTAATGACTTTAAAACCAAATGTGTGCTCATAAATCTGTCTGTGAACAATGTTTATCTCCTTTAAAAAAACACATAATGACTCCAAGCATGAGCACCATGGTGGGGCGGTGGAAGTACAGAGGAGTGGTGGTTAGCACCATTGCCTCACAGCAAGAAGGGCCGGGCTCGAACCCAGCAGCCAGCCATCCTAGGCGCCCCCTCTACGTGGAGCCTGGATGTTCTCCCCATGCCTGCATGGGTTCGCTCTGGGTGCTCTGGCTTCCTCCCACAATCCAAAGACATGCAAAGTAGTTAGGTTAACTGCCTATTCGAAATTGACCATAGGCATGAATGTGAGTGTGAATGGTTGTCCGTCTCTCTGTGTTGTTGTCTGACTGGCGACCTCTCCAGATACCCTGACTTTCGCCCCATGACAGCTGGGATAAGCTCCAGCGCCCCCCGGAGGAATGAGATGAGATGAGACTCCAAGCATGGCCAGATTAACTGCTCTAAGGGCCCTCGGGCACTGATTTGTTGTTGGGGCCCCTCTCTCACCCCGTAAAACAGCCAATAGGCCAGAACTGAAATAACTGGTTCATTATTTATTAATGAGCTGGCAAAACATGAATTTGCAAAAATGAGTAATAGTAAGCAAATATCCACCAAATTAATTGGATACCAGATTTCTAGCGTGTAGATTTGCTAGATTCCTGAGATTTCTATCAGAAATTGGTTTGGTTGCAGTTTAAAATATTTTTCAGCCCTGAAAATTTTCATCTCCAAATCTGTGAGGCAACAGTACTAACCACTGCACCACCTCTAATGCTTGCTGCTGAGTTATTCACATAAAATATTCACTGCAGAGAAGCATCTGCAGTGATGTGGACGTTGTACCAGTCTGTCGTGGTGAAGAGGGAGCTGAGCTCTAAAGCAAAGCTGTTGATTTACCAGTCAATTTACGTTCCTACCCTCACCTATGGTCATGAACTTTGGGCAGTGACACAAAGAATGAGATCGTGAATACAAGCGGCTGAAATGACAGGGTCTACAGGGCTGATGGGCTCACCTTTAGAGACAGGGTGAGGAACTCAGTCATCCGGGAGAGGGTCAGAGTAGAGCCGCTGTTCCTCAACATCAAAAGGAGTCATCTGATCAGGATGCCTCCTGGACGCCTCCCACTTGAGGAGTTTCGGGCACCTCCCTCTGAGAGGACACCCTGAGGCAGACCCAGAACACTCCGGAGAGACTACGTCTCCCAGCTGGCCTGAGAACGCCTTGTTGTCCCCTCTAAAGAGCTGGAGGAGGTGGCTGGGGAGAGGAAACTTTGAGTTTCTCTGCTTGAACTGCTGCCCCCGCGACCTGGACCCCCGGACAAGCGGTAGATGATGGATCGATGAATCTCCAATACTTATGAATTAATGACAGATCAAAAAGGCTATAAATAAGGAGAGTTTAGAAGCACACAGTTTTGACTCACCTCTACAGTATGTGCTTTTTACTTCTGAATATTTAATACAGCCTCACACGCCACCTAGGAGCACTACAACCCTGCCTGTGGAGTTAATTAGTTGTCACACCGCTGCAACCAGAAACTTATCATGACGAATCACTTTACATGGTGTGGTTTTGCTTCTAATCATTTTCTGAAAAGGTTTACTCTTCATCCTAAATACCTTTTCACAGAAGACTTTTGACGATGTGTCCACAGGCAGTGGGCAGTGACTGAAAGAATAGGATTGCTAATATGACCTGCAGAAATAAGCTTTCTCCATCAGGTGCCTGGGTTCAGTCTTGGAATAGGGCGAGTAGCTCAGACATCAAGAAGTAGAGCTTGGAGTCCTTAACATTGAAAGGATACATTTGAGGGGATGTCTAGGATGTCTTGTGAGTGCTTTTGATTGAACGTTTTCTGGGCATGCCCAGAGAACCAACCACACTCACTGCAGAGGTTATATTCAAATCGTCTGGCCCAGGAAACATTTTTGGGGAAAAGAAAAGTCTGGAATAGTCTGCTTAGCCTGCTGCTAATCCGACTTATCTCTGGATAAGCAGAAGAGAATGGAATGGAAAAAGGTCTTACTAGGACATTTAAAGGTACTCTGTGTAAAAACCGTCTGCAAAAGTTTCTGAAAAATTTCACCAGGAGGTGGCAGCGTTTTGTCAAAAAAACATTTTCAACCCCAACCAGTACTACATTTTTCTGTGTAGGTTTGAAATTATTTTGTATTTCTGTCTTGAAAGATGACTTCTTATCCAGTGTTTCTAATGTAGCAGGAAATTAGTACAGATGCTGAGCTAACAGTAACCTGAATAATATTTAATAATAATAGTTTCAGGTTGAACCTACAGATTAGACCCACACCGACTCATTCCCCAACCTTATGGTTTAAAGAGACATCGCAGCCTGGCCCTGTTTCAACTTTTGTTGATATCATTGTAACACAATGCACAGATATCTTGGACAAAACTTCAAAGTTGTTGATTATTAACATCCTGTAATTTTTGTTCATTTTAGAGGGTTTTAAGCCCTTTTAAACAAAGATTAGTGCCTTTGGTGCCAATATTAAATCTGTTCCGACTCAAAATGTCCGCCATGAAAAATGTCCATCTGTCTGGGTCTGTTTATTCTGATTAAGATGTTTATTTAAACCAATTTTTATGATTTTTTTGACCCTTGTAAGTGATAAAAATTGAAATATCAGGCTTTATTGATGCCCTCTGTGTCTCTACAACCCAGCTGTCCAACTCAGTTGTACTAAATCCCATTCTGGGAAGTTGTTTTATGACATGCTTTAATAAATTAAAAAAAAAAAAAAATCCGAAAATATTTGGAATAATATTGTTCGATTCCCCAAATACTCTTCTTACATACAATGTGCACCACTTAAAAGTCTCAACCAATAGTAGAGTAATTTTGTTCAGTCAACCACAACTACTGGCAGCATGAGACGTAAAGAAAGCAGGTATTTCTTTTATTTTGTTTTTCACATTTTATACTCAGTGATTCTGGAAAATATATAAAGGACATGTAAAAGCTCTTCATTTGTAAACTACAGCACGTAGTTTACATGTCCCATGCAGCCTAGAATTCGAGTGTTGAAATGTACAAAACCTACAAATCCCAAACTAACTTTGCAGTTTTTGTTAAAATGCTTGAAAGTACTGAGAAATATTCACTGGCTGCTACATTAGGTACACCTGTTTGGCTTGTTAATGCATATAGGTAATCAGCACATGGCAGCAAGGCAATGCATATAGTGATTAGCACTATGTTCCCAATGCAGGCAAAAGTGGCCTAAATCCTATTTTTTTGCCCACATGTGACCCATAGCTGTTTTCTATGATAGTCTGAACAGCACAGATCTGATTTTTTTTCGAACTGGATTCAGGCCACTTCAATATGTGGTCTTAAATACGTATCCGATGTTTTTCATAGCGACCTCAGTCTGAACAGTCCTGTAGCATTTCATCCGACTTGAAGTGAGACAGGCGTAACACTTCTGTGAGACGCACCAAGATCGAATGTCAGCAATGCACAAAAAAAGCATGAGAGACAGCGTTGACGGAGATAGTCAGCGAAAAGAAAGTGGTTTTACTCACACGCTGTGTAGCATCCATAGTTACTTCTGTAAGCACAGTGTGCTGCGTGTGACGTCATGCTTTCACTTCAGGACTGGAGACTGTTCACACTGGCGTTTGATGGCGGTAGGATTTAAATTATAATGTTAACGACCACGTAAAAAAATCAGATCTCAGCAAAAAAATCAGAACTGCCTGCAGTGGAACCATAGTCTTAGTAACCTTGGATGTTGGTGCCAAATAGGTTGAACCTGCTGATGTACTAGGATTTCCCTCTCTAGGGGTTTACAGAGATTGGTTCAAAAATATAGAATATAACCAGTTAATGGCATTTTTCTGGGCAAAAATGCCATACCAGAGGTCAGACGAAAACAGCCAGATTGGCAGCAGTAACTCAAATAACCACTTGTTACAACCAAGGTATGCAGAAGAGCATCTCTGAATGCACAACATGTCCATCTTTGAAGCAGATGGGCTACAGCAACAGAAGACCACACCAGGTGCCACTCTTGCCAGCTAAGAACAGGAAACTGTTGCAAAAATGTGCACAGACTCTCCAAAATTTGACAATTAATGATCAGAAAAATGTTGCCTGATGAGTTTCGATTTCCAGTAGGGTCAGAATTTGGTATAAACAACATGAAAGCATGAATCTATCCTGCCTTGTATCAATAGTTCAGGCTAGTGGTAGTGGTGTAACGGTGTGTGGGCGATTTGTTCTTGGCCCCTTAAGTACCAAACTGAGCATCACTGCCATCATGTCATTGTGGACCTGAATCAGCACACTTGCTGAATTTGTGCCATGAAGAATTAAGGCAGCTCCAAAAGCAAAAGGGGGTCCAATCCAGTACTAACAATGAAGTGATCCAAGAATGTATTCAGTAAAATAAGTTCCACAGACCGATGCAACACAGGGTACAGCTGGACTTACAATCCAGCTTTGATCCCAAAGGTGTAGGATAATTCAGTTTTTCCCTTTAGTTTCCTGTTTCGGTACAGATGTGAATCTGGAAACCAGTTCATCACAAAGACTCGGGGTGGACCACACAGTGACACACACCGATCCAACATTCATGGTACAGTTCATTACTATCAAATGAGCCTGTGAGTGCAAACTTTTGCTTCCTTGGAGGTAATAAGAACAAACAGATGCGGTCATGTCTTTGCCTTTTTTCAGGTGTCCACCTATATCCATAAATAGCAAAAAAAGAGAAAAAAGGGTAAATCTCCTCTCTGTAATGACACTGTCTGTGCTGTCAAGCAGTGTTTGAACAAACTGGACGCCTGATTGGTCAATTTTAATTAAGGGCCCTTCCGTCCCTATCAGCCTTCAGAGAGCTGACTCTCCACTGTTGATTGGACAGCTTCATTAGTCCTCACAATCAGTCCTCGCTTTCACTCGTCTTTTGCTTTTACGGCACCTCTGTGTGAAACTAGGACACAACCAGAGAAAAATATGAGTTTAAATAAAGCAACAACAGTGAGAAGTGAAAAAGAAGAGAGGAATGTGTGTTTGCGTGAAGGATCAATAGCTAAGCCTGAGCTTAATCTGGTGCCTCTGGTTTATGGTGTATCTGTGCTGCCTCTCCGCTGCCTGCTGCTTCCTTATGAGGAAAACAAGATCGTTTGTGTCTGACAAAAAGCTCCAGTGATTTAAGAGCTAATGCCTCCACCGGAGCTGTGTCTGCACGCTGAGGGGAAGACAGAGGGACGGCTTATCTCAGCCTGACAAGATGTACAGCACAGGGAGAGAGAGGGATGCAGACACAGATTTTAAAAGTTTCCAACGTACAGTCACACTGTAAGAAAGCCTTCTTTAAAGCCTTCTGGGGGCAGCAGTGGCTCAGTCCGTTGGGACTTGGTCTGAGAGAACCAGAGAGTCACCGAGAGCTAAAGGTTCAGGACCTCCATGAACTACTATATAAGGAGGGTGGACTGGAGGCTGGAGAGCTGTCGGTTCACACCCTGAGCACTGCCGAGGTGCCCTTGAGCAAGGCACCAAACCTACATTGTTCCCTGGTGCCCTCAGTGCCAGCCTTCTCACTCCATCACCTCTCCACTAGTGCATGACTGCTGGCTCTGTTTGTGCACGTGTGTGTATTTCAGACCTGCTTGTAAAATTGTGTATATAAATATATATATAACAGCATGTAGTGTAGAACCTGAATTCCTCCACTTGTGAGATTAATAAAGGTCATCATCTTCTTCTTCTTCTTCTTCTTCTTCTTCTTCTTCTTCTTTCACCCAAGTGCCAATAACTGCAGTTCCTCTAACCTCCACTTGAGGCTGTGTTGGGTAAACGAGTTTATTCCAATCCTATCCTAGCTAAAACTTGACCATGTGTGATCTGTGACATGTGAGATGTCCAGCTAAGATGGACAGTGGTCCTGGGTCAGGGCCCTGTCATACCATGACAATTTAACAAGCGTATGCCGACGCATCCAAATTCCTCTATGCAGAACAGCGATGTTCAATGGATGTAAACATAACAGATTGCTAACAAATGTAGAACGCAATACCAACAAATGCTAGCCTTTTGCCAGCATTCACATCTTGAAGCCCATTCATACCATTTCCCTTAAACGCAGCCATTATACGACTGGAACACGTGAAATACGTCTACAAACATCAATATCCATTGGAGGTAAGTTCGATATATGTTACTTATAGGTTAAAAACATGTTACTCACATGTTATTAATACGTATTGACAGATTTTTTCCTATGTTGGCATAGGTGTTACAGGGGCTGCACAGGGATGAAGTTGCCTTCTTAATGGTCTTTGGATTCGTGAGAACAGTCTGGTCACCTCAACTGAGGTGAGCTTGACAAACAACTGCCACCACAGGTTATGCGTAGGTTTGATGATGGCTGTATGTCATGAACCCTGCTCTTACATGCATTCACATCCCACGATGTCACTCACTACCTCTATTTAAGTGGAAGCTTCCTTTGCCTCATGGTCGGATGTAGCTCCTATGCATGTGGTGCGCATCCTTCCCCATGCAGGGTCTTCGTACTAAAGGTCTTTGTTATCAGAATATCCACGACTCCAGTCATCTAATAGAAATCAGCCTTTCAGGCTGGGTCCAAAAGTGAGTCAATCCCCACAGACTCCCATTAAATGCTACACCTTTATAGCAGAAATAAACAGGTTCGCAGCCTGCTGCAAAAAGCTGCTGTAGTCTCTAAAGCTACTTTCTCCTTCATAACAACTGCACGGGGTGAATTTTATAACTCGTTAATTTGGGTACAGTTATGGCTTAACCTTGCAGGCGTGGCCTCTTTGGCTGACCTGTGGATGGCGACGCAGGTGGTTGTACCTGCTAAATGTTTGCTGGCTGTCTGCTGTGGGTGTCACGGTCCCAGGAGGGCCATATTAGAGGTATAGCACCCCCTATCACAAAAGGCAGAAATAACAGCACCCCCTGTCAAATGAAAACAGTAGATAAATAAAGGTGTTAGAACACTTTAAACAACAGTCTTGTTATTTATTTAATAAATGTGTGACTTAGAAAGCTGTAATAAATAACCAGACACAATAATCTATGTTTTATGTAAATAACAACAAGCATCAAGATCCAGTGAAGTTACATTTAGTTATTCTATAGCGTTGGAGTCCCCAGTCACTAGAAATGGTGCTTCTTTCAGAAGGCAACCAGCTAATACTTATCCCAGCTGTCACAGGCATCACAGTGGCACAGAGTAGTAGTATTACTCAGGTATGCTGTGGTGTTTAAACTACGTTCAGTTGGTACTAAGGGGCCAAAGTGTGCCAAGAAAATAATCCCCAACACCATTACACCAGCAGCAGCAGCATTCTGAACTGTCAATACAAGGCAGGATGGATCAATGCTTCCATGTTCTGAGCCTACCATCTGAATGTTGCAGCTGAAATCAAGACTCAGAGCAGACAGTCTTCTGTTGTCCAAGTTTGGTGAGTCTGGGCAAATTTTAATAGCACTTTCCTGTTCTTAGCTGACAGGAGTGGCACCCGGTGTGGTCTTCTGCTGCTGTAGCCCATCCGTGTTCAGAGATGCTCTTCTGCATACCTTGGTTGTATCGAGTGTTTATCTGAGTTACTGTTGCCTTCCTATCAGCTTGAGGCAGTCTGACCTTTCCCCCTTTGATCTCTGGCATCAACGAGGCACAGAACTGGAGATTTTCTCCATTTCAGACCAGTCTCTGTATACCTACAAATGGTTGTGCAGGAAAATCCCAATAAAACAGCAGTTTCGTCAAACAAGGCATCTGTAAATTGATGATCCAAGCATGACGATTAGTAATATTAGCTGCTCTTTTCTCACATGCAGAGCTAGCATCTGCCATTTCCAGAAAGATGGATAACAATCCAAACAGTGCCTAAACCTTTGGCACAGTTGTGTACATGACTCCACACACAGATTCACTCATATTCTCCCACACATGTATCCCCCCCTTTCTCTCTTTTATATCTATGAGACTATCTCGCTCAGATTCGATCCCGAGCCAATGCTTCAGCGCCCACCCTCATCCTCTCCCTCCTCCATCAGCCTCCAGCTTCAGCTCTGAGGAATAACTCACCACTGGCCCACAGTAATATCAGGCTGTCTATTGATTACAGAGCCGGCCAGGCCGGCCAGCGAGAGATGGACTTCTTCAACCACAAGCAGAGATGGAAGAGACTGAGGGACGCTGCAATGTGGAGGAAATGAGCCAGAGAAATTATCTCAACACATGTGAAATCCTGTCTTTATCTTATTGTGCCTTTAAAAATCCAGCAGCACATGTAAGCTTGTTTGTTCAACATCTCTGTGGCTCCATTAACCCCAGTGGGTGGGCACGCCAAACCGAATCAATGGAGGCTGTCATCTTTTGACTCCCGTCACAGAAACTGGAAATTAGAACCACAGACAAGTGATTGTTTTCAAGGCAGGAAAACACATTCATGCGTCACGAGTCCTTCTGGAGACTCAGTGTGCGTCCTCAGCGTCTCCCTCTTCACCTTGTTTCGATTTGATCTTGCATTGCCACAGAGGCAAATTTAATTAAATTAAGCCCGAGATGTCCGATGGAGCGGTGACCTCCACTTTGTCTTCAGACACACAAATACATACACTGCTCACATTTACTGCAAGCATACACACCTTCCCTCCCTCCCTCTCACCCTGTAAATCAAATCAAGCTCCACTCTGATCATTAGCCTCACCAGCTGAAACTGGGAGGGATAGCAACAGGCTGTTTTTCACGAGCTGTCGAACTCGCTCGCTGCTTGTTAGCCTTCGGTTTTATTTACTCCAAGAGTAAGAGTGAGAGTCTGATGCTGCAGCTGGCAAGACAAGGCACGAGATAAAAAGAAAAGTCCCTCCCCAGTCCAGTCTGCCTGACACGAAGCTACGATTTCTGTTTGTATCTTGATCAGTTATTAAAAAAAGGACACCCTAATATATTTGGAGTGACATGAGAAAATATATTGTCTCAGTAAAGACTGATATGGGGTAACCAGTCTTTCACACTAGGAAGATTAGATGCTTTATTCAAAAGGCTGGTCAAAGTTCACGTCCTCCTTTGAAAAGCTGAGGCATAAATTCAGCCTGCATGATTTTTGTTTTCAAATCTCTGCATCTGAGAAATTTTCTAACTGCACATCAGCATAATGACAGATTTTTTCCTGTGTTCACCGGTGAATGCTTTGACTTGCATCTCTTTGGACCTCATATTGAAAGTTTCTGTGGACAGCTACCACATGCAAGTTCAACAAGTGGAATCAACTCCAGATCTTTTATCTGCTTAATTTGTCATGAAATGTTCTGGGAAAAGGCGTCACCTGGCCAGGAAGCACTTGGCAGTCAGTTGTCCCATTACTTTTGAGTCTCTGAAAATGGGGAACTATGTATAAAAATGGTTGTAATTCCCAAACTGTTCTTACTATACTGTATATGCTCTTTTGAATTAATAGAATAGAATAGAATAGAATAGAATAGAATAGAACTTTATTGATCTCACAGTGGAGAAATTCACTAGTTACAACCGGCTAAAGTAACACACAGTGAGGTGCAAGAAGTTCACACTTTAGTATAAATAAAATTAAAGCCCACTGTGGAGATGCACAGGGGCTTTTTTTAACTTATAGACCTAAATGTTTATGTATAGAACAGAGATTTTACAAACTGAAATCTTAACAGATGATTTGAAATCAGCTCATGCTCGTCCTTATAAAGTACATTTGGCTGCTCTGTTGTGTTTCCAAAGGGGTTTCCACAGCAGATGAACAGATTTTTACACCAGATGCCCTTCCTCAGGCAACATGTGTCGCCACTTGCACTCAAACCAGGGACCTTTAACTTGTAAAGCAAATGCGTAAACCACTACACTGGTGCTTATATTTCTGTCTAAAAAGGAGCTGCAGCAAATGCTAATTAAATTGCCAGTGTGAGAATTATAGTGGCATCTACTGGTGAGAATGCAGATTGCAAAGACTTAATTGTCATACCCTGACTTATCAAATTGATAGCCATCTTGGTTTGATTGCTTGTCCTGATTGCCAGTGTTAGGTTAAGTGAAGCCAGATAACAGAAAGATATCCCAGGCATGCTGAACTCGCATCATTCTACAGGCCTCTGGGGCCTGCTAGGTGAGGTGTTTAGGACAGGTCCTGCTGGAAGGACACCCTTGGACAAACCTAGGGCACGCTGCAGAGATTATATCTCTTAGCCGGCTTAGGAACACCTCAGTGTCCACCAGGAAGAGCCGGAGGAGGGGGCCAGGAACATGGAGGTCCAGGAATCTCTGCAGAGAATGCTGCCCAGACCCAGATCATCAGAATAAAATGAACTAATATATGTTATCATTATAAAAAAGTGTTTTTACCATAGCATTCTTGCCCTATTAACTGCTTGGTTACTGTCCTTTCTGGCTGCTCTCCGCATGATGTAAAACTAACTGCTTTTCCCCTTTGTTGCCATCTCCTTTGTTACATGAGCAGAGAATTCAACCTTCTCACACTGAAACCAGCCAGACTCAAGTCCACCTGTAGCTTTTTTCGGTGTGTAAGTCTGTAAAGGGTGAGCTGCATATATTTTGAATGAGTTTCAAATGTTTGTTACTGAGGGAAGCAAGTTGCTGTGTTTGGTTTGTTTCTTTTGGTCAACTTTTCTTCATTCTTTAGATTGGTCGGTCGTTTAGGCCTTGGCTCTCCCCAAAGCTGATGTCACCGTCCGCATTTGTTAATCTTCTGTCAAATAAAAATGTTAACTTTAACAAGTAGTACCTGCGACTGCTTGGGACTTGGGAAGGATGGATCTCTTCATGTTTAAAATAAAAATATTCTTGAAATAAAGGGTGCCCCACTTATTACAAGCCCAGAGACCCCAAAACTTATCCACGCTTAAAACCTGCAATAACTTCTGTTTTGATTTGAGCCCACTGCAATAAACATTACTTATTTCAACATCCAAACAGAGACCTCATTAATTTGGAGTCTTCTTTTGCTCCATGTGAAGAATGCAAGTCTAATTTTTACTCTTTTTCCAGCTCTATTTTTGGATTCTATCAAACTCCTGAGGGAAATATTCAGCTCTTTAGCTGTTAAATGATCCACTGTTCACCTGCTCATCTCTCCATCTTCAGGTTGCTAAGCAGGTGGAGAACAGAAGCTTTTTAGAGCCATTTTTCTCAAAATATCTGCCTGCAGCCAGACTGACTACTTTTAAATTAACCCCGTAAGGTCTGGGCTTTTTTCCTCCAATATTATACCTGAAAAATAGTATAAAATGTAGTCAGATTTGGTATAAAGTAGCAGTAGGCTGAACTGAAGCAAGCACAGAGGAACATCTATAAAAAGACAACAGTCAGTATTGGTCAATATGCTATAGAGTCATACAAACCAATTGTCCTATTTTACCTCTTCTCAGTTTAGTTCTCCTCTAGTAGGAGTGAATTGCAGACTGACGGACACTTCCCCACGGAATCAGCTCATAGGTATTTTGGCCGATAAGATATAACCACTAAAATGCAGTGTTACTGCCACCATATGTTTTGTCAGTTTTCGTGTTTCTACATACAGTAGCTCAGTTGAGCTTAAATGGACATTCGAGAACAGCTGCGGAAGAAAGATTACCTGTGGAAACTTACTTCTCCAAAATTCCCTTTTGGTTTACTGTAAGGAGATAGAAAGGACACTTACCTGTAGGACTCACCTGGCTGCCCACTCACTACATAACAGAAGAAAAAACTCTACTTTCTTACATTACTAATATACTTGCCAAAGCAAGTCATTTATTTGGCTGAATGTGAAGTCCAAAAGAGGAGCACACGTGGAAAACCTGAAATAAAAATCAGGCGTCAAACAGGGCAGCACAACAGCCAAAACGTTAGCTCAGAGAGGTCAACTGGAGAGAAGAACTCCAAACTCCAGGTGAAGCTGCCATATTTAATGGCACATCTGTGGGTAAACTATGAATATTTTTTCTCTAATGGATAAAATTTTATTTGTAAAGAAATTAATGAAGTCATCACTCCTGAGACCTAAAGGAATACATGACGCAACAGAGGTCTGACTCTTTGTCAGTCTGGCTACAGTGCTGAAAAGAAACCTGGGGTTGTTCCTATTCTCTTCTATCAGTGACGCATAGTAAGATGTCCTAACTTTACAGAGGGCTTTTTTGATTATAGATTAATAGACTATTTCTCCAGGTCAGATGAAGGTGTTCTAAATTAGTGGAATGCCATTTCCTCTCCAGCTTACATGTTATCTGCTTTAAGAAGTGTGTGTGAGAATTAAACCTGGGAGTCAAACCTCTCTGATGTGTTGCTTTCTTTCTCAGAGGTGCCACAGTATCCAGAGTTATATGTAGTGAGGTTGTGAGACAAGATAATCACCTCTGTGCAAGTAAAGTTTAGGTAGCTGCCCTGCATTGTGTTGGCACATGGCATTGAAGGAAATGATGATCTAGGGATCATTTCCTTAAATTTAGTCACAGCGCTTTCCGGTAACCATCTACTGTAATAAAATCTTTCCCCAGTGCTGTGTAGTCCATTATTGTGAACTCAAATGGTATTAAGAAATGGTCAGACAGAAGAGGATTTTCAGGAAATACTATTAAATGTTCAGTTTCTATGCCATATGTCAGGACAAGATCAAGAGTGTGACTGAAAAGATGAGTTGGTTCATTTACATTTTGTGAGAAGTTGAATGAGTCCAAAAATGAATGAAATGCAGTGTTGAGGCCGTCATTTTCAACATCTACATGTATGTAAAATCACATACCATAATTTTTTATCTGAACTGAGCTCTAAATTGGGTAAAAAGTCAGAGAATTCATATGAAAACTCTGAATAAGGGACAGGCAGACAATAGATAACAAAAAATAAAACTTGCTTTTGAGTTTTCCAGTCAGGGTGATCGAAGCTAAGAGTGAGGCTTTCAGATGAGGTGTAACTCTGTCTAGGTGTTTGGTTGATTGGTAAATTAGAGTAAACTAGAGTTAAAGATTGCTGTCACTCCTCCTGAACCCTACAGTATATATGTCAACAGTCAGGATAGTGAGATCCAGAATGCTACTTGGGTACTGAGCAAACTTCAGCATGGTAGACCATATGGAGATGTTGTAGGCTGTTGTACGTTCATGCAAACATAACAGTTTCTTAGAACTGCCCCTATCCTGCATGATTAAAAATATTTTTTTTTAAAAAACTCCTGGATCTGGATAATGATGTGGATCAGTTTGTTCCTTATACTGTACCCCATCCCTCAAAAGCATGTGATGAAAATCCCTTCGTAATTTTTGTAGTTATGCTGCACAGAGTCAAAAAACATACAGAAAGAACTCATTAAAAATGTCAGCACAAGAAGGTTTGTCTAAAGAGGGAGGAGCTAAATCTGTTTGTTTCAGACAGAGGATGACTGCACCAAGCAAGAAGAAGTAGAAGAAGAAATATTTTATTAATCTTCTAATGGGGAATCATGTAAACTAACTCTAGTAAAGTCCTATAATAAAAACATGGAGCTGGAAATGAACATAAAAGGAAATTTTCTGTGAATTCTGAGGCAAATTACAGGGGGGTTAGTAACACAATTAATCTGTATTCAGCGTATCAACAAGTCATGAACAAACAAAGATTTACAAATGGTGCAAGCAGAGACAGATGGGATTTAGAAGAAATATAAGGAAAGTCTTCAAAAGGGAGTAAGAGATGTGAGGTATTGATCGTTTGTGTGGGTTTGTGTATTGTCTTATATCCAAACATTTGTGCACCGTAAGCTGCTGAGCTGTAAGCTTTACAGAGTTTAACACTAACGCACATTAGTGGATATCTGAAAAACAAAAGATTACGGATGACAGTAATGGAAGCGTCCCAGAGAGGGTGCTTTTAACACCTGTCACTACAATTAAAGGTTGCATGAAATAAAACAAAGATACAGCCTTGAAGGAGCAGTGTTTCATATTTTAGGTGATTTATTATGAGAAATGAAGTCTAACATACATATTTATGATTTATATAGTATAAAATCATTCTAGGATGATCATCATTGTGTAGCTGTTCACTTATGAAACAATATTTAAATATTCAATGTTAGTGGGTCCATTCCAAAGGAGTTACCATGTTGTGCCACCATGTTTCTAAAGTAGCACAGAACAGACAAACTGAATTAGATACTAGCTTCCATGCTTTGAGTTTCTGCAGGCTAGTCTTCTAATTCTTATTTTTCGGCTGCTCCCGTTAGGGGTCGCCCCAGCGGATCATCTGCCTCCATCTCATCCTCTCCTTGCATCCTCTTCCCTCACACCAACCCTCTGCACGTTCTCCTTCACTACACCCATGAACCTTCTCTGTGGTCTTCCTCTTCTGCCCGGCAGCTCCATCTTCAACATCCTTTGTCCAAAATATCTATCCACTATC
>VUQH01080798.1:0-12554 GCA_015106775.1 Etroplus canarensis | reverse complement strand
AACCCTGGATGTTTCCTTTGTAGGAAAAGGCTTCCATCTTGCAGCCCTACCCCATAGTCCATATATATGGAGAATATGGGAGATTGTTGTCACATGTACTACACAATCAGTACTTGCCAGAAATTTCTCTAATTTCTTCAGTGATGCTGTAGGCTTCTTGGCAGCCCCCCTGACCAATTTTCGTCTTGTCTTTTCATCAATTTTGGAGGGACGTCTAATTCGTTGTATTGTCACTTGGTGTTCATATTTTCTCCACTTCTTGATTACTGTTTTCACTGTGTTCCATGGTGTATGTAATGCACCCTTCCACTCACTGATCTTTAAACAATAAGATCCCTTTAAAGCTTTGTCAGCTTTCACTGAAATATGGTTTTTGCTGTAGGATGCAACTGGGAAAATCCTACTAGGGCAGCAAAACTTTATTTGGGGTTAATCAGTCACTTTAATTGATGGCAGGTGTGTACCAAAAAAAACCTGAATGCTAAAAGCAAAAGGGGCTTCAAGAAAGTTTTAGGGTGTGCACGCTTATGCAACCAGCTTATTGTACATTTTTTATTTTATATATTTCCCCCCTAATGGATTTGGTTTTTTCATTTGAATTGTACAGGTTATAGGTCACATTAAAGATGGAAAATGTTTTAAAATGATTTGTCAGGGTCTTCTTTCTTTGCATCGGAAAAAGCTGGTATTTAAACACTGGTGTGTAGACTTTCTATATCCACTTTAACTCTGAGCTAATGAAGAGGAGTGTATTGCATTTATTGAACGCTCCCTAAACTGTCCTCCTCAGGTGCAGCTAGCTGAGCTGATAGATTGCTTGGATAAGGACTACTGGGAGGCTGACCTGTATGCAGCCCTTGAGGAGATAAGGGACGAGGTGCACACACACATGGACATCACTGAGGACCTAACCAACAAGGCCCGTGGCAGCAACAAATGTTTCCTCACAGCTGCAAATGGTAAAAAGATTATCATTCTTTCTCTTCTTCATAAAATAGGCCCTGAAAGCCTGAGATGCTCTCTGTTGCTGAGTTTAATCATGGTTGAAAAGGGAAGAATGATGTCTTCTAAGCTCAAAGTAACTTTTTCCTCTTTCTCTTCCTGTCTGTTTTTCCTCATTCATCTGCCTGCTTTCTCGCCAGTACTCATGAATGCCACCCAGTCATAAATGGCTTGGCCATTGGAATCAACTCAGCTATTATGTAACATTACGCTGGTCCCAGTGTGGCCTGTGTCCAGAGTTGAGCTTCCCTCCATGCCTTATTGTTGTCTCTCTGCCTATAGGGGATTGACCAGAATCCTTTGTTTTGCTTATTTGTGTCTATGAAAATTTTGCGCATTGGAGTCTAGATCAGCTCATTTTTATACCATTCAGTTAACTGTCCAGTGGAAGTTCAACACAGATATATTTTGGAAAACATATAATGCAAATTTTCATTCTTGGATTCACAGTTCAAAATAATTTTTTGTCTTGTACTGGACTTCAGTTCATCTGTGTTAACTAAGCTAGCTTTCTTCTGATTGGCTGCCCCCCCATGAAATGAACATTTAGACAGCAGGAAAGCTATGGCACTACCTGAGAATATCTACTCTGAATAGTCAAGTACAGTACTGTGCAAAAGTCTCAAGGTTTCCCTCATTTTTTTATATTTGCTTCTAAGGACCTGAACTTTCTTTTGAAGTATTCTTGAACAATAGTTCTCCAGGCTTCTTGAAGGGCTTTTCTTTGAGCATTGGCTCCTTTTTTAGTTATTTTTAGTCCAGTCCTTGTAACTGGCCATTTTCAGAAGAAATTTTGTTTGTTCAGCTACTTGACACTGATCTACAAATCATTAAAATCATAAAAAAGGCACCTAAAACAATGAATGAATCAGTATGGTGTCTGTGCATAGAAGAATTCTTAGCAAAGAACCAATTTTAAATTGCATCTTTAGTCACTTAGTTACTCGCAGCCTGTGCAAAAACACATTTGTTCCCATTTCTTTAGTTAAACCTGTGAAAATGCCATAGATAATAGTTTGACAGGCATGAAATAGTATTTTACTGTGTTTTTCCCAAAGCACTATTAACCAAAACTTGGCATGTCTTGGCATGGTGTCCAGTGTATCCTTAAAAAGTTAGTATACTTTGACAAGTGGAGGGCAAAAGAAGAAGTGGTAGACATAAAAAAAATATCTACAAATGATAAGCAGTATCTAAAAGTCATGTCCTGAAAAAAAATCCAGTAAAGACCTGACAAAGGACCTGAGAGGTACATCTGGCCCATCAGCTGATCCATATACACTGTGTACACAATTATTAGGCAAGTTGCATTTTTGAGGATTAGTTTTTTTAATTTAACAGTGCTCTCGGTCAATCCAAATATTAATAAACCTCAAACCTGAAAATTTTAGGAAGTGAAAGTGAGGTTTTGGCTTTTGTATGAGAACATTTGTGTGTGCACAATTATTAAGCAACTATTAGTGTGCATAATTATTATGCAATTCAAGGAAAAACAAAAATATTCCCATCTCACTTGTTTATTTTCATCTGTTAAAGTAAGAATAATAAAACTCAAACTTTACAAATAAATATTTCTGACATTTCACAAAATAAATGAGTGACCAATATAGTCATCCTTCTTTTCAATAGCACTTCAGTCTTCCATCCATGGAGTCTCAGTTTCTTGATCTTTTGACCATCAACTTTTTGTGCAGCAGCAACCACAACATCCCAGACACTGTTCAGAGAGGTGTACTGTTTTTCTTCACTGTACATCTGACGTTTAAGAAGGGCCCACAAGTTCTCAATATGTCATTATTATTTCATCTTTAAGGCCTTTACTGGCTAGCCACTCAGTGGAGTACTTTGATGCTTGAAATGCAGCATTCTCCTGCATAAAAATCATGTGGTGCAGTGGTACAGCCTTTTTCCTGTACCACTGCATGAAGAGAATGCCTTCTAGAAATTGGCAGTAGATTTGGGAGTTGAGTTTGAGCCCATCTTCAACCCGAAAAGGTCCAACAAGCTAATCTTTAATAATTCCAGCCTGTACCTGTACCCCACCTCTACGTTGCTGGTGTCTTGAGTCAGAGTGGAGCTCTATGCCCATTGCTGATCCAGCCACGGGCCCATCCATCTGGTCCATCAAGAGTCACTCTCATCTCACCACTCCATCAAACTTTTGAAAAATTTGTCTTCATATATTTCTTGGCCCAGTCTTAGTGTTTCAACTTATGTGTCTTGTTCAGTGGAGGTTGGGTTTCAGCCTTTCTTACCTTGGCCATGTCTCTGAGCACAGAACACCTTGTACTTCTGGACACTCCAGGTAGGTTGCAGTTCCGGAATATGACATCACTGGAGGATAATGGGTTCCTGGTAGCTTCACGCTTGTTTCTTTTCAAATCTTTGGCAGTTAATTTGCATCTTTTTCTCTCAACATGTTTCTTGTGACCCTTTTGGGTATTTGCAACAAAACATTGGATGGTTCTGTGGTCATGTCCTAACATCTTGGCAATTTCAAGAGTGCTGCATCCCTCTGAAATATTTTTTATACTGTATAACTTTTCAGAGTCTGTTAGATCTCTTCTTCTGGCCCATTTTGCCCGAGGAAAAGAAGCTGCCTAATAATTGTGCACACATGATATAGGGTGTTGATCGCCTAAGGCCACACCCTCCCTCATTACACAAATGCACATCAGTTCATATACTTAAATCCAATAGGCATACAAGTTTATACAGCTTGTTGAGAAGTATGCATAAAAATGATATGGTCAGAATACTTACTTGCCTAATAATTGTGCATGCAGTGTAGGCAACTAACATCCAAAGAAGAGCTTTGGAATGTCGATCAAGAAGCTTGGAAAACTATTCCTAAAGACTTCTTAAAGAAATTATAAGAAGGCTTTCCTGAGAGTGTTCAGGCTGTGTTGAAGAATAAAGGTGGTCATACCAAATATCGTCTCTCAAGCTCATTAGAATTGTGTAAACTCTATTTTTTACCTTATGTACTGTATTTCCATTTATGTTTGCATGCTTCAAGTAAATTGTTGCACCTGTTTCCCATTTTCCCAGCAACACATAAAGACTTTCACACAAAACTGTCTATCTATAAAAAAGTAAGCAAACTGTGATAGCTCCTTGTTAAATGGTTCTCTTATACGAGTGTAATTTATGAAGCAACAGCTTGAATGAAAACTAGTATTAAAGATGCTCTTTGACAACAGATTGTTGACTTTTTTTACCCACAGGAGTTAGGTAATACAGGCATATAAAATAATATATAAAGAGCATTTTTAATGCTAGTGTGAGAGCACCATTTAACAGGGAGTCATCATAGTTTGCTTACTTTTTATAGATTTACAGTATTGTGCAAAAGGCTTTGTGTTGCTAGGAAAATGGGAAACAGGTGCAAACATAAATGGAAATACCGTACATAAGGTTAAAAAAAACAGTTTATACATTTCTAACTATTAGATGTCTCATTAGACATGTTGAAGTCTTTATGTGATAGTATACAGTATTCGCTCATCATACCATGCTTTCTTTTTCCCTTCAACTGTCATGTCTGGTTGGGCAGTGGTGACTGGACACGTCAACAGCTCTACTTATACATTTGCAAATCCGTGTTGTTTAAACACAGAGGAGAATATTTTTAGGGAGGGAAAGAAACAAAAAGATACAGTTTAAAGAATAAAGCTTGTAAATCTTGTTTTGTGTTTCAATAAAAGCAGTGTTTCAACATTTGCATTGTCTGCTGTTTAGTCTGCTTGGTGCAAGATTTCCCAATTTGGGGAAATGAGAATAAACACAAATGACATAATGTGATGTGCACCATAACATACATACACTCACACCGCGAGATTTAATATACTAAACAAAAATCAAATTGGCCACAAAATCTTCCATCGAAGCCTTTGAACTACGTTTGCAAACATAGATTTGTCTGCCTCAGCACTAAAAGGCAGGTTTGAATGATGCAGTTTTGGTTTTTCATTCTCCCTGACCTATTTTTTTTCTTGAAGGACTGGAAATTTCTCCCCTAGTTTTATGTCAAGTTTAGTGTTTTGAATAGATGGTATTCTTTCCTGAATTTACATGCACTGCCTTATTTGAATATTCTTTGGTGATTTAATTGATGGAAGTAGATAATATATAAAACAGTAGTGTCCCATCATTTTGCATCAATTGCAGCAGCACAGACAGAGATTTTACATTGCCCGCCTATATTAATCTGTTATGGTGCTATTAAAGATTCATACTTCTAAAGCACCTTAAAATGGATATTAATAGTCAAAAATGCCTACCCTTCACTGCCACTCTTGCTTGCAACACCGGACTGATCAACAAAAAAAAAAATCTGACCTTTCTTAGAATCTGACTTTATTGAGATTTTTCATCAGGTTAGACTTTGAATTGCTCCCAATTAACACAAGTGGTATGTAGACATTGTACATGCCTGTTATTGAATACAAATCATAAACTGTCTTGTCACGAACATTTGTGAATGTAGGGGTCACTTGAAACGCAATTCTGTCGCTTTGGGTTAGAAATAAAATTCAGTCATGTGATAAGCCCCCAAACAGCTACAGCTGTATTTTTTATCATTCATATTATTTCAGTCATTGAAACATCTCTTATTTTTCAAGGACTGATGAGCTAATGCCATGGCAAGGCATCCGTCCACAAGTTACAAGAATCACTACTTCTCCTAAAGTATTGGTCAGATTTTAGTGAAACTTAAACATAATGATCCCTCAGTG
Organism: Etroplus canarensis; assembly: GCA_015106775.1. Taxonomy (NCBI): domain Eukaryota; kingdom Metazoa; phylum Chordata; class Actinopteri; order Cichliformes; family Cichlidae; genus Etroplus; species Etroplus canarensis. The sequence continues at coordinate 6,813 of VUQH01080798.1, read as the reverse complement.
TGTCTTCACTCAAATTGTGCTCAAGGTCAGTTGTCATTTTAAGGGCACTTTTCCATTTTCACCAGAATCCCTACTGTATTGTAATGGTAATAAAGTTAAACTCTTGGTGTGTCCCTCTGCCACCTCTATTCATAAATGCCGCCATTAGGTTTCTTTATGGCATAATAATGTCTTAAGATAGATTGGGGCTGGCAAAGTACTACCACCTTTGTCCTGTATATAATTGTTTGTGAGCCTCCGTAACTTTGCAATGAATTTTAATTCTCTTTAGTTTGATCAATAGAACCAACAGTGACAAGACAATAACACAACGCTTTCTTTCTGTACTCCATACATTTCAATAACTGTATCATTGATGTTCTGGTTTTAGACTTTCAGTATATGCAGTACTGTGCAAAATGTGAGGCCACTGGTGCCACTACTACTTCTGTCTTCCACTTGTCCAGTTTCCTCAGACTTTTTAGGACACAGTGCACACCATGTCAGCACCACTGGATTGAAAATGAGTGACAAAGCAGCCAATGTCCAGAGAAAATCTTTGAAACACCTTCAGAAAGCCTAGGCAACTATTGCTCAAGACCACTGTAAAAAATTAAAGAAAGTCTGGCTCCTTGGAAGCAAAATATAAAGAAACAAGGGATGGCCTAAGACTTTTGCACAATACTGTATTTGGTTTCTGTTCCTAGATATGACTTGTAACTGACTAAAAATGGTCATTTTTTGTTGTTGTTCATTTTTTAATGGATATTCTCCTTTACCTATACTTAGAACATCATATACACACCAACATATGCATATTTTTTATGTTCCACTATGGTGGTTATCAATAAATATCCCAACGCTTCAGATTTTCTTTCACTAATTGTTGCCTGAGGCCTCAGTTGGTTTTTCCATGCAGCTATTTTGTTTATTTTGCTTCTCTCTTCCTCTTTTATTCAGAAGAGATTCTGGAAAGATTGCGTGCTAAGAAGGAGGAGGAGCTGGAAGAAGTGAAGAGACGAGCTGCTGAGGAGGCCTTGAAAGCACGGCTGGAAAAGGAGAAAATGGAGGTGGATGTTGAGAAGGAAGATGAAGATCTCAAGCTGAAGGATGAAAGACAGCTAGAGGGCAGGATAGAAGATCCAACAAAGGAAGAGGAGGAGCAGCAGACAAAAGAAGAAGAAGCCACAAAAGAAACAAAGGATAGTAAAACTGGAGGTAAATATATTTATAATAATAATTTGTAAAAATAATGACCAGATATGTACCACAAAGTAATAATTGTAGAATGTTTTTTTTTCTTGATTGTACGTGCTGGCATCTTATTCTGTTTTTGAGCTTGGAGGGAAAAAAAGATCCCCCAATGTTGTAATTAGTTATTGATTGAAGAATCAATTTCACACTTAGGGGACTCATTGAAAGGCTGTGATTATTTCAACACTTAAGTTGGCACTCGCAAAAGCACATATACCTATTCATATCAGTTGGATTTGTACTATCCAGTGCAAAGGGAGACATTAAAAAAGCGTAATAGGAAATGTATTGCATGTACAGCAGAAAAAATGCAGGAACATCCCAACTTTTGCATTCTCAACTGAAATCCACAATATTTACAATATTGCTGCTATTCATCTGTAGCCGGTGAAGCTCGTCCCACTGGCCAAGAAGGCAATAGTAGCATCTCAGATGGATCCATACTTCCAGCAACCTCTTCTTCAACTCAAACCATCACTGCAAGCTCTAGTCTGGCCACTGAGGCTCCAAAGCCTCCGGCTTCAACCACAGAGGCTCGGACAGAGGGATGTTCCCATATGGAGGTCTCTAACAACAATGAAGGTACACTGAAATGTTTAGGAAGAAATTGCCCTCATTAAGTTGCTTTGGGGATCTGCTTAACTGCCACATTTTGCAATCTCACGGGACTGAGTGATGAATCTCATTCTCCTCTTATTACCACCAACTTGTTTCAGGTGCTTTGGTGTTCCTCTTTGCATGTTGCTCTCATTCCATCTGCTGGCTTTTGTGTTCAATTGTCCAATACTATTTTTCTTGAATATTGGCTTCTACCTTGAAACCCTTCCAGCCATTCTGTGCTTTAACTCTGTTCTTCACACTCTCTCTTTCTCAAAAGACCCAAGAAGCTGATTGCATTGTGTTGTGTTGCAATCACTCAGCATTGTCACTGCAATCAGCATGACTAGAACTGCAGCTGAAACAACTAGAGGGAGCATTCACATTTTCTGGTGCTTGGGAAAAATTTTCTTTGGCTGCTTTTTTGTAATTGTTGCTTTTGATTAAAAATTGTTCCCCTTATTGATTCCCTTTGTTGAGTAGATAGTTCAGTGATGATGTGCACATACTGATGCTCAAAAATGACTCATCTTCGTCATTGTTGTTGTGGCCATGTGTGCACAATCCTTGTTATTGTGGCTTGTCTTGCCTGGATATGTAGCCCATTACTTTTAAATGATCCATATGTACTCTTAGTGTTTATTTGGTGCATGCATTAGGCATGGCGTCTCAGCAGAGGGAGCCACAACACCAACATTTTTCATAGTGGTCAGAAGAAAGTTCCTGTCTTCACTGAAACTGAGGCATTTTTTAACCTGTTCATAACACTAATGGTTCTTCATTCATTTTTCTAGTTCTGTAATTTCAGTAAGAGCTAATCACATTCATCTTCCTGAATTAAACAATAGCACAGTTGATGAATGTTACTCTCGGTCATCTGTCAATGCTGTTCATGTTTTCGTGTGTGTGTAGCAGAAAACCCATCATCAGATTCTGTCCCTGTCAGTGGAGATGGCATCCCCATCCTAAGCCAGCCCCCCCATCCCATTGAGGAAAACAGTAACAGCAGTACAGGAGCTGTTGTCCCTCCAAGGTGTCCTGAACCCCCAGACTTGGCAGACAGGTCCTCCCAGTCGTCCCTGGCGAGCCTTGATGATGCAGGTCTGAAAATACAAAAGAAAACAGCATTTTACAATTATATCTTGTTTTGTTGTGTTGTTTTAGCAATACATCATTATACTTTATTATGCTACCCTACAAGCCAAATTATGCCAGAAAAAGCTGTTCACTGTGCTTTACTAGTCATCTGTACTCTGTATGTTACTGACCTCAATACTGTGTATGCCTTCCTCTGTATTTGAATGAATTGGACAATGCATGTTCAGGGGACAGTAAAGATTCAACCAATGGTGAGATAGCAGGACTCAGCAGTAAGAAGTCCTCAGCAACTCGCATGGTGACCCGGCTGAGGAACCCAGACAGCAAGTTGAGCCAACTGAAAAACCAACAGGTTGCAGCTGCTGTTCATGAAGCCAACAAGGGCTTCAAGGAAGGCAGAGAGGTGAGAAACAAACATAGATGAAAATGATTTTGCTCTTTTAGAAAATATATGAAAAATGCATTAAAAGTTCCCAATGTGGACATACAGAACAGGCCAATGTATGCACTCGGGCCGTAGGGATTAGTGATTGTCTGTCCTGACTCCTCAGCTTCAACCTCAACATTCTAAATAAGTTAGTCTCCTGAAGGAACAGTATTTAGATACATGACTGTAAAGAGGGACAGCAGATTCTTTAAAAAATGAATAGATCTTTAACAGTTTTCAAATTTTATACTTGAAATGTCTTAAAAATTATATTTTACTTATGGGGCTTTAATCCTGCCTGTTACTGAGATATATTCTAATGCTTTATCCAGTTATGTCATTGCATGTAGTTAGCGTTATGAATTCTTTTTTATTGCTTTACTGTCTTTTTTTTTTTTTTAACAAACTGCAGATGGAAAAGATAAGACGAGGGAGAAACTAACAAGTTAAAGAAATGCAAGTTTAAAGACATATGGCTCTTTTATTAAAAGTTCAGGGATTGGCTTGCCATTCATATTAACAATGTTCCGATTCCTTCCAAAATGTACTGGAAAAAACTTTGACAGCTTGGGAAATATTAATTAAAGCATTAAAACCCCACATAAAATCCCATTCTATGCTGGCATTTGAAAATTTACAGTGCCAATGAAGTCCTTTGTGTCTCTGGATACAGCTGCTGCTGAACCACAAACTGTAACGTTGGGCATAATGATAATGCCACGGGCTCTGTTCAAGTGTTTCATAAATTTTTAACTTACTGCCACATTTAGGGCTGCAGTAATGTGGGTTCTGCACACAGTTGGAAACATTTATGCCAGTCAAACAATGCTATCCATGGACTTTTCAGGCTCATGTTTCCTGACTCCAAACATCTAAACTGTTATATAGCTGCAATGTATGCAGCTTTATTACTGCCAAAAGTGGCAGTAATAAAGCTGCATACCTTGCAGCTTAGTGTAGTATCAATAATGAGACACCCTTTTGCTATCCAACTGGATTTTCTTTCCTTGCTTTCTTCTGTAGGTACTGGTAGTAAATGCACAAGGCGACATCACTCGTGTCAGCACACGCAGCAGCAAGGAGGTGGTGATGAAGGGCACTATCTGCCAATACTTCAAGCTTGGGCAGGAGGGCAAGTACCGGGTCTATCATAACCAATACAGTGCTAATGCCCTTGCCCTCAACAAGCACCAGCACAGAGAGGCAAGTAGCATAGCATATTTTCTGCTAGCATTTGAATGTTCATTATAAATACTCATTAATTTAGCCATTAATATATAATCGATTGTGGCTCAGTTGTTGTGAGACTCCTCTGGGTTTTTATTTCCACTGCCCAGATTTCCTCTGTTTTTATAAAAGCATTTAAGTCAAGTTGGAGTGAATAGAAGATTATAAGTTGTCTATTCCTGTGAATGTGTGTGTGTGTGTGTGTGTGTGTGTGTGTGTGTCTGTGTGTGTGTGTGTGTGTGTGTGTGTATGATAACCCAGAATAAGCTTCACTTCTTACAGTATGTGGGGCAGTTTGGACCAGTTATTAACCAGATGCTGAATTGGGCAGTTCAAAGTGAAATGTGTCTTTCAGTTCTTTCAGTTGCCTTATTCCAGGCCCCAAGTAAAATCCATGTTTCTGTTACCAGGACCATGACAAGAGGCGGCACCTCTCCCACAAGTTCTGCATGACACCAGCAGGAGAATTTAAGTGGAATGGATCCATTTATGGCTCGAAGGTTCTGACTATCTCCACATTAAGACTCACTATCATTCAGCTGGAGAACAATGTTCCAGCACCATTCATGCACCCTAACTGGGCTTCACACAGGTATAAAACATAGTGGCGAGCTGAGATATATGATAATGTGTCCCATGTTCCACTTGGTTTGTTTTTATTTTAACTGCACAGAATGTTTAATGGTTATTGGTTTTATTGCTATAACTTGTTAGTGAGGTTAACACCTTTGAGTAAATTTATTACATTTTGTATTGCAGTCAAGAAGAAGTCAGAATGTAGTATTTTTAACAGATGTGAAAGCAAAATTTGATCAGACTGCACTTAAAAACAAATATTCTGTAGCCTAAATATGAATGAACCCAGAGTAGAAAAATCGAGTTGATGCTAACTGTTGTTTGTTTGTTTGAAGGACCAACTGGATCAAAGCAGTTCAGATGTGCAATAAAGCCAGAGAGTTTGCACTGGCTCTGGCCATCCTGGAGTGTGCCATCAAACCTGTGGCCATGCTGCCCGTTTGGAAAGACTCATTGGGCCATACGAGGTACGTAAATGCTATATGTACATTATGCATGCCTATTTACAATGCATACTATGCATGCATTTTTTCCAAACACAAATACATTAAGGTTGAATATAAAACATTCAAATACCTTATAGAACTCAAATAGGTTTTCATTGCACGCACATAGGGATGTGCATCCAGTGAACCGGCAGAACTGATCTTACCCAGATCAGATCAAAAGGCCCACCCTAGCTGTGAGGCAAAATATTTAGATTGCAAGTCCACAACCAGCCACCACCCACCCCTGCCTCTACTACTGCTTCAGCAACACAAGGCCTCCTTTAAAGAGGTGATTGTCAAAGATTTCACAAGGTTAGAACCAGACTGTGTGTTCATGTATGCATGAAGTATTAGCATCAAAGTCAGTGAGAGAGAGAGAGAGGCATTTCAAGGGCTTGTATTAGAAGTGTGTACATGTGAGGTTTTCATGGAACTGTTCTAAGAGTAAATCCCATCTCCTCATATTTAATCGGTTTTATATAAACTGAAATTACTCAAGAATTCCCCATGTTTATTTACACCAAATATGAAAAATATTGATATATTAGTTTTAAAAGGATGAAGTTTTTGTGACCCATCACCTTAGATTTTGTTATTGCAAACAAGAACCACATTATGAATTGCCCAAAACCAATATCTATTGTTCTGTCTTAGAATAAATATGGTAACATTTAAAATTTGCAAGCTGTGCACTGTATGACATCTTAACAGGTTAAACCGCATGACATCCATGGAGCGTGAGGAGAAAGAAAAAGTGAAGAAAAGGGAGAAGAAGCTGGAGGATGAGGAGACATTGCAACAGGCCACCTGGGTCAAGTACACCTTTCCAATAAAGCACCAGGTAGGTCTTACACAGTCTCAAACCAGCCACAGGGGCCCACAAGCCAGTGTAGTCCTAGTGCCGGTCCCAAGCCTGGGTAAATGGTGAGGGTTGCGTTAGGAAGGGCATCCGGCGTAAAAACTTTGCCAAATCAAATATGCGGATTCATAACACGACTTCCATACCGGATCGGTCGCGGCCCGGGTTAACAACGACCGCCTCCGGTGCCGTTAGCCAACAGGGTGCCGGTGGAAACTATGCTACTGTTGGCTGAAGACCAAGGAGGGGGAGAGGGGGAAAGCGTGTTAGGAGGCAGAGGGAGAGAAGGAAAGGTAGGAGGGTGGAGA
>VUQH01080797.1:0-10262 GCA_015106775.1 Etroplus canarensis | reverse complement strand
CCAAAACTTCTTGAAGGATGTTATACAATGTCTGTCGGAAATGTTTAATACCAAAGTCCCTTTAAATGCTAAACTCTGTGTGCTTGGAATATACTCAAAGAACTTTCTACAAACACAGAAACAGTATGCAGTTTTGGACTTTGGACTTCTACAAGCCAGGAGAGCTATTGCACTATGCTGGAAGAGTATGGATGCTCCTACAGTGAAGATGTGGATAAAGGAACTTTCTGAATGTATTGGACTGAAAAGATTAACATACATTGCCAAGGGCAAGCAAAAAGACTTTGATGAGCTCTGGGAACCATATATGAATATTTTGACAAATAAAAGTGCTAGATTTTTCTGAAATGATGTGCAAATGCTGTAAAATGTATCCCCATTTTCTTTCTTTGTTTCTTTCTTCCCCCCTTTTTTTCAGTTTATTTATTTATTTATTTTTTAAATTTTTATTTATTCATTTTTTATATATATTTTTTTCTTCTTTTTTTTCTTTTTCCTTCATAATTTGTTGACTATTCCAATTTCATTATGTTTATTCAAATTGAAAAATTATGCAAGGGTATGCAGTTTGTGTGTGTAGTGGGTATATGTATGTATGTGTATATGTCATGTGTTTGTGAAAAAAATTTTGAAAAAGTCAATAAACATATTGGCAAAAAACAAATATAAAACATATTTTGAGTTATTTCACACTTTTTTCTTCACTACATAATTCCATATGTGTTCATTCATAGTTTTGATGGCTTCAATGAGAATCTACAATGTAAATAGTAATGAAAATTAAAAAAAAACATTAAATGAGAAGGTGTGTCCAACTTTTGACTGGTAGTGTATATACAGAACAACTTGAAGTAGAGATCCCTCATCCCCCATAAAAGCAATAAATCCACAGCTCTTTTCAAGAATTAAGTCTGCATACGCTGTACAAGAATTTTAACATGAGTTCTTTATGAAAGAGTACAGATATAGTCTCATTTATTCTACAGGATCTCCAAACTCGGATCCACGCCACCCCGATTACATCCCCTCCGTGTTCCCTTGTGTTCCTCGCTCAAGAGACACAGGCAAGAAGCGGCTCTGTGCTTTGGAGGAAAGACACTGCACTGAACTTGAATCCATTGAGTGTGATGACAGTAACGGCCATGTTTACCACCCCACAGACCATCAAACCATACCAGAACAGCCCAGCAGTGAGGCTGTTAAGTCTGCACCTCACAGTGCCGTTACCAAGATGGATCCTTCACCATCCCCTACCAAGGACATGCTGTATACAGAAATTACATCACTACGACAGAAAAGAGACGAACTTAAGGTTAAAGTGGAGCTTTCTTCAAAATTTTATTTTGGAGCAGGCTTCATCCAAGATGATGATGAGAAAACAAACTATTATACAGGTCTCACAACATGGACTCTTTTTCTTCATTTATTTTCTCATCTGGCCAGCATAATGGAACTCAACCAGGCTCATGATAGTCACCACATGGATGAGCTTTTTGTTACACTAGTGAAACTCAAGTTAAACACGACCTTCCAAGACATTGCGTATATGTGTGGTATGTCACTGAGGAAAGTTACTTATCTATTTTCTAAATGGTTAGATGCTATGTATGATAACTTGTCTTTCCTGGTCCACTGGCCAGACAGGAAAAATATTTTTAAAACAATTCCTCCCACATTCCGTAAGCTGTATCCAAGATTAACTGGTATTATGGATTGTTTTGAAATATTCATTGAGCATCCATCCGTGCTGAAAGCAAGAGCTGAGTGCTACTCTAACGATACAAAACACAGCACTGTTAAGGTATTTATTGTGTGTTCACCAAGGGGTTCTATAATCTTTATTTCAGCAGTGTGGGGTGGGAGAGAATCTGACCTGGATATTATACGTCAGTGTGGCTTCATTAGCCCTCGGTATCACATGCCTGGTGACCAGTTACTTGCTGACAGAGCCTTTACACTTCAGGATGAATTTGCAGTCCAGTGTGGTGCTGAACTCATATTTCCTAATTTTACTCATGGTGAGTCTCAGCAGATTTTAAACGTCTGTTTGCATATAAAACGAGTGATTGGGAATCTGAGACAGAAGTATGCAATATTAAGTGGAACCTTACCAAGCAACTTGGTAAAGAGGTCTGAAGATGATGACTTAACAACAGTAGACAAAATAGTCCACGTGTGTGCGGCATTAACAAATATGTCTGACAGTGTAGTTAACTGATTTACCTGCCATTTCATCAGCTTGTGCCTTATGCAACAGAATATTAATATAGAATATGCACCTAAAGAAGCACTGTTTTCCTGCACTGTCTGCAGTACCATTTACCCTTTGGTGCTCTCTTAAATCCAGCACACTGTTAGTGTACCCACTGATAGGGACAGGTGCTGCTGTCACAACCGGTCATATTCTGTTTCCCATCATCAGGTTCTTGACAATAGCAGTACGAATGTGTAGTGGACGATGATTTTCTTCGGTTGGACAGCCTCCCAGTCACCATTTCAGGGCCCACCATGATGTTCAAAAAACTCTTAGGTTTACAAACTGCAATGGCCACAAAGCATTGATCAGGAGAAATAGTTACAATTCTTAAATCTTTGTTGGTGTACACAACAAAATGAGCATATGCAGCACTGGTTCAGTACATTTTTATCTGCAGTTGAGTGTTGTGCCTATGGTTTGGTTTGAGATGTAATTTGTCATCTAGAAACAATAATAGATCAGTAGCCTCTGCGACAGTTTTATCCATGTGCTTGTAAGGACATTTGACTTCTACTACTCCTTGGCCATGACAAACACAACAAACCATCCCATCTGGTGTAGCACTGAGAAAAGGATGTTCCTTGTGCAAAACAAGACCGCAGAGGTGAAATTGAAAGGATTTATGGTTATTGTAGAACATGTTAATGTGGGCTTCTAGAGCTCTTTTCTGATTTTCAGTACCCCACTGAATGGCAGGAATATAAACTTCCTGTTGCCCGTGGCAAGTTTCTTGGAGAACTGAAAATACAGGGTTTAAACAACCTGTATGTAACACACTCTGTGCCACTGACCCTGTGATGTGACCTCTGTGAATCGAAAACCATAGAGGGTTGCATCTCTGGTTCAGCTTGATTTTTTTTTTTTTTTTTTACAGAGAATTAACAGAATCAACAGAAGCTGTGGAACATTTAACTAAAGCTGACTGAATAAGACTCTGCAGTGCTTCACTGGACATTTTGTCTAAATCCTAAACTAACAAAGAACTGAAATTAAGGTGGAGATTCATAACAGTGTGTCTGCCAACAGCGTGCTGTTCAGGGGATGTAACAAAAGGATTTTTTAAAAAACTATGAAATGTGCTAAGAACTACTGCTTTTGTACTGCTGAGTTGTTTATCCTTCAGGCACATCACTCGCTGCCTTTTCACAGGGGGGTCAGTATGACCTTGTTCTACTTTAGTGAAGGTGATTTGGTTCACCGGTAGGGGCTGTACCTTCTGAGTAAAGGTTTAATTCCACTGGCATGGTTCGTCAGCGCGCACTGGTCTGCTGTACCCCAGTCACCCAGCTGCCTCCACCTTAAACAGGACTGCAGCAGTATGTGAGCAAGGTTCACCAAGCCTGAAAGAATGTACGTAAAATGTATGTAACCCTGCGGTACACTCAATACACTGGGTGGTTGATCACATGGTAGCAAGTATATATATTTATAAACATGTAAGAAAATAAACAATTTTCAAACCATATGAAATTGTCAAGTGTATCAACAGAATACCCTAACTTTGTTTATATAAACTTTACCAACCTTGATATACATGGGCAAAATATTCCATATGTGATTACAGAAATGTTACCCCTTGGAAATGAATGTGGTACACCAAAATAATGCTCGCCATTTCCACCAGAGGGTCATGTGACACCTGACATGAAACTTCCACCCAGGCCAAGGCCTCAGTTAGTTATGTAGACATGAAAATCAGCCCCTACAGTATTTAACTCTAACATACCCAGCCTTACATGTACAGTGTGCTGCCGTCACACTACCATCCTTGTTCACTGCAGCCCAGGGATGGTGTGGCTCTTCACTGACCCTCTGTGATGGTGTGACATCAGCCTATAATATGAAGAGCTGTGACCCTGGAAAAAAGTTTAACGCCTGCCGTCAGTTTTATGTTACAGTAATTATGAACCATTTACTGTAAAATATTTTCAATACATATATTAGAATGAGTATCACCCCTGTAAAAGTGAAAAGGCTCCAGGTTCTTGAATGCCTTCACGCTCTTTTTTTGGTGAAAACACTGGGGCTCTCGATCCGATAAGACTGAATGTCAAGGAAATGAACCTCTGGCCATTCTCTCGAATCATTCATCCAAGTGTCCGCTGGGCTTTGAATCGGGGGGTTATCACATCCAACACAGGTAGGTTTTGAGAAGTACCTGGCCCCGGCTGCTTTGTCCAGAGATGGAATGTGCGCAAGGGCAACATTTTCCCCTCCTGACCAATGTTTAAACTGCTGACTTATTGATAAACACTTAATGTAACGAAATGGAACATTATTTACAAATATAGAATACATTAACAGACTTAAAAGTGATTTTTATATGACTGTCAGAAGGACCCACTTGAGTTATTTACATGTTGCTTGTAGTGATGGGAATTTTGGCTCTTTTTAGAGAACCGGCTCTTTCGGCTCCCAAACGGCTCTTCATGTTACTACTTATATCTTTTATAATTCAGTCAAGTTTTGCGCACTTTTGACTCATAATATGTAGATGTACACCTATGTCAGTTAAATTATTTGTTACATTATTTTTACTGAAGGATTTAAAAGTGAAAATTACAGTCCCTAATATTAAATAGTTTTTATTGTGTTTACCAACTTAACTATAAAACCAGCTAATGAATGCTCCGACTTGCTTGTTGAACTACTCTGCTACACAAGGCAGATAGAAACACCTGTAAAAAACATTAGACATTTTAAAAAGGGCTGCTTCTGACATTTTCAGTTTTTATTTAAACACATGCGTAACAAAATAGTAGGTTTTTCTTGTATTAAAAACAGTAAAAAAAAAACAACAGCTGACTCCAAACTTTGCAGAGAGAAAATACTGAAAAAGGCACATTAAATACAGGTCTCAAGTAAATGTGCTTTGCTAATAGAACTAAAATTACCAATTTACAGTAAAAAAATATATGATAAATGACAAAAAAGTAGTATTTTGCATTGTGTAAAACAGCAGCATCCAACACTTTTAGGTGTCAGCCTCATTGTAAAAATTTTACATTCTGCCTTCGTGTTATCAAGATTGTTAAAATGCATCCAAATCCTAATTCTTTTCATATTTTTTGTTTGGAGAATTTGTGCAGTGTACCCTAGTCCTCGCTCTCCTTTTCTGCACCCCTGCCCTGCTCTGCTTGGTGGTATGATCCTTGTCTACCCTCACGTGATCGGTTTCACAGCATACACACGATATTTAGTTAGTGAATGCATTTAACGCTCGTTGTATGGAGCTTGTCATATCATTCTGCCTCATATTACTTTCAAAGCAACAGCTGTTGTCGATGAGAGTCGGCTCCCGTCGTTCACCTCAAAGTTTGTGCCGGTTCGTTCACGACCAACACATCACTAGTTGCTAGATGTTTGTTGTATAGTATACCCTGTAGTGCAGTGGTTTGCGCATTGGCCTTACAAGCAAAAGGTCCCTGGTTTGGTTCCAGGTGGGGACACAAGCCCCCCCCCCCATGGAGTGCTGTGCCAGGAAGGGCATCTGGTGTAAAACCTCTGCCAAATTACCAGTGCTAATTAATTTGCTGGCTGACCCCTTGGTAAAGAGTACAAAGGAGCAGGTACATTTTTTTAGGTGTTTGTACCCACAGCACATTATTCCAAATGGTGGAAAACCAGAAGTGCCTCATTTGATTGCTTTTATTAGAAAAAGTGCTGTTTTGCAAAAACAGCTTTTAAAAATGCAATTACATCTGACTCTTATTTCATGACATCAACGTATTAATTGCAGGGTACTTACTGTATGCATGACTTTCTGACTGGGGGCTGAGCCCCCTAAAGGTCTGGTGCTAGGCTCGCCCCTGATACAAGGCTAGAATGACACTTGCGTGCCTGCCCGCTCTGCGGCGCGATGACGTACAGGTGTGACGCCGAAGGGGTGGGGCTTATGACTTTGCGAAATGGAGATAGGAGCTACGCGCGATAACAAGCCACCGTGTTTGGGAATTTTACTCTCAAATAAAGCAGACACATCGGCAAAACCGACCAGGGAACATCGACGACAGCCGGCTGGAAGAGACCGCGGAAGCCAACACATGACAGTGAGTAGCTGCTAGCTGGGGCTAGCTTTTTAGCTGGCGTTTGTTTCACCCAGCTCGTTGAAAAGTAAAATTAGTCAGGCCAGAAAACTCGGACACAGCCTCCACCTCCGCGGGGTGTTAGTCCAAATGTGGCTGTGAGTGTTCCAAGACATGTCCCCTAAAGCAGAGGAAAAACACCATATATGTGCTGTTTTGGTGGAGAGATGGCACTAACAGGGAGAGATGGAGGAGGAAGTAAAGTTTCATTAAACATTAAAAGTCATTATCTGATTTTTGTTGTCACGCAAAAAAAAAAAAAAAAAAAAAAAAACCTGCTTTTCCGATATTGAGGAATTTATTGACACTCGCCTGACTTGTGTGTGTTATTCATAATTTCCTCATAAAGTGGCCGTTTAGGAGTTGTGAAGCTTGGTATTTCGCATCAGCCACAAAAAAAAAAAAAAAGTCCAACATGGGGAAATATCTCCAGCAGCAGAAAATGAACAAACAGTCTGCTTTCTGCAATAATGTTGGGCTGATGGGAACCTCCTGGGCTGATAAACAGTATTTTTCAGTATTGTTCAAAAGTGGTGTGAGATAACAGTCAGCTATTTTGGATGCTTTTCAGCTTTTGGGACATGAAATTAAAAAAAAAGTGTGGCTGCTGCACACACAGTGTCAAGGCTGACATTTTATAACTGGGAACTAGTGGAGAAAACCATCAGTAAAAGTTATAGTAAAGCTAGACTGAAACTGTTTTAGCCAACTTCCAGTTTTTTAGGTTATTAATGGAGAACTGTGCAAGGCAGGAAATGGGCTGACCAGACTGCCCCTAGTCCAGAGGGGTTATACTGCAAAGAAAGATAAACATGGCCAGGCCTTGTTTTAAAACCGCAGTCAGATATAATGAATATCATTACAGTGGTTCAACAACTGCAAATGTTAACTGAGTTCTTCTGCTTTAGGCTGCTGAGCGTGCTCACATGAAAATGGGAGCGCTGATGTGCCATTTCATTCTTCGTCAGCACAAAATGGAGAGTACCACGTACTTAAGTCAGGCAGGCTCTAAAAATAATATGAAAAGGACAACACTGCTACTGCAAATAAGTCATAAGTTTATTTCTAACATGACAACTGCACATTAGAGCTCTGAAACTTTACTGCAGACTCTGTTCCAGTTCATCCCAAAGGTATTTGATGGGGTTCAGGTCGGGGCTCTTTGTGGGCCAGTCAAGTTCTTCCGGGCCAAGCTCATCCAGTCATGCCTTTATGGACCTTGCATTGTGTACCTGGGGCATAGTCATGCTTGAACAGAAAAGGACCTTCCCTAAACTGTTCTCACAAAATTGGAAGAATGGAAATGTCTTAGTAAGCTGAAAAGAAGCTGGGAAGAAAGTTCACAGACTGACTGAAATGATGGCATCCTATTACAGTATCTTATTGGAATTTAGTGAGTTCTTTAGAATGACTCATTCTTTTCCAAATGTTTGTAAAGGTAGACTGCATGGCTAGGTGCTTGATTTTATACAACGGTGGCAATGGGACTGAATGAAAAACCTGAATTCAGCGATTAAGAGGTGTGACACTATACTTTGGTCCGTATAGTTTAGCTCAGTAAGCCATTAATCTCCCTTCACAGTACACACTTGTGTAGAAAGGTGGCTGCTGGCTATATACATGAGTGTCAAATGACTCAGTTCATTTGAGCTTCTCTTTTTGAGGATGATTCATCAGCTCTGGGTGTCACTGTTAAAACTTTCTCAATGTCCAAAGTGGGTTTTTTTATTCATTTATTTTTCCTGTCTTGCAGTGCAGCACTCGGTAGGATGATCAGTAATCACGAAGAAGATGTGAGTAACTTCCCGCTTTCTCTTACTTAAATGTTATCACTATTTTTTTATGTGATTTCTGCTTTTGGTGAAGGATGAAAGCCCTCCACCAATGGCTTAAAAGCAGTGGAGGAACTTTATTTTTTCTTTCTGTAGAAGAGGCACGTGTCATACCCACAATATAATCTAGTTCTCAGTCTGGTAATTTCGCAATAATACCACAGCAGACACGCAACCACCACAGCTGACACGCTCGTTGTGTCTTTCTTTCAGGAGTTTATTGCAGTGCGGGTCCAAGATCCCCGCGTTCAGAATGAAGGCTCCTGGAATTCATACGTGGATTATAAAATATTCCTACATGTGAGTAAGAAAATGAACTGACAGCCATTTTTCAAGCAGCTTCTCCAGGTGGTGAATTTTTCTTCATTTGAATTAAGGCACACAATTTTTTTTTAGGTTTTGACAAAAAAAAGACACCTAAAGACCGTACCAAAGGCTCCTGGAGATTGAATTAAGGGGATTTAACTGTTACAGATAAAATGTGATAAAAGCACACAAACACTTATGTTAAATGGTCTGTGACACATGAACTTGATTCTGTCTTAAATGAGTCACTCAGGGAGTCCCTAGAAATAGTTTTTAAATGGTAAGATTTACAAGTAGTTTTGTACTCTACCATGTGCGTGTTAACACTTAAGTAAATTCTTTGATGAACACTTTGATAACCCTTTTCCAAACAGAAATGTCCGGTTTAAGCCAGGTTATAAGAATTATTTGCAACAGTTTAACTGTGATTAAAACATTTTAGTTAGCTGAAATGAAAATAAAAACTAGATTTCTAGCCATCCATCCATTTTCTGCTGCTTATCTGGGGGTGAGTCTAAGCAGAGATGCCCAGTCCTCCCTCTCCTTGGCCACCTCCACCAGCTCTTAGGTAGGACACGCCTAGAAAACATGCCTGAAGCGCCTCACCTGGCTCCCTGCGATGTGGAGGAGTAGCAGCTCTACTCTGAGTCCCTCCAGAATGATGACGCGCCTCACCCTAAAAACTAGACTTAAGGAAATAATCGCCAAATGTTGTGCAGATGTTTGTTGAGACTGTGATGTCTAATTTGACTGTGTGGTGCATTTGTGTGTTTGTATTTAGCGTCTTGGTGCCAAGTGCACTTAAGGACACCCTTGTCCTCAAACATCAACAATCTGCGATTAGCACAGTGGTTCAGTAACAGAACGCTGTTCAGGTTCAGATCGAGCATGCTGTTCATCCCAATCACACTGCTGCAGGTTTCATTGTCATGCCCCACTTGAGTGTTGAAGTCCCCCAGATGGGTCCCCCTGCAGCACCCTACCCAGGGACTCCAAGAACGGTAATACGGGTACTTTGCGCTGGCTTTTGGCACACAAACGATAATCAGGAGCCCTTCCACAAAGCAGCCATTTCATTATATACCCGCCCCAGCTCGCTGCCTTTCACCAAGTGCAACCCAGAGTGGAATAGAGTCCAGAACCTGAACTGTACTTCTCAACCTCATGCACTACCTCAGGTTCTTTCCCCCCCAGAGAGTTGAGGTTCTAGGTCCTACAAAAATGATTTCAGCAGCTGGGAATCGGACCACCAAGGCCTCCACCTTTGACTCCTGCCCTATCCACACTATAGCTTGTACAATTCTGAACTTCTTATATCTTACCCCCTAACAAACACCATCCATTACATGATCAAGAAAACTTAAAAAAAAACCCTGAAACTATTAAAGGGTTTTTAAAAACTAAACTGAAACAAGCAAAGCCTTTCTGGAAACTAACCAAAACTAAACTGGGCTGAAAACAAAAGGTTATAAACTAAGTAAAAATTAAAACAAAATTAAATCTATAGTAATCCATAGATTTTCCATTTATATTAGTGCAAACTGAAGCGGACTAAGGAGCGATTACAATCCAGATAAAAACACAAAGTTAAATGGTCCTTGACACTTGAACTCATTTCAGCCTGAAATCAGTTGCTTGAGGATTTCCTAGAATTCCCTAGAAAGAGTTTTTTAACAGATAAGAAGTATAATATCAGCATTTTTGTTATTGGCACTAACCTACAAATATAAAGCTTTGAATGTGACACAGCCAGGGCCCCAGTTTCCTTACATTGTTGGGTGT
>VUQH01080796.1:0-11457 GCA_015106775.1 Etroplus canarensis | reverse complement strand
CAAAGACCAAAAAAAAAAAAAAAAAAAAAAACAAGAAATAAGGGGTGGCTCAAGACTTGTGCACAGTACTGTGTCACTCTTTAGCTCATGTACATTTCTGCAGTTATTTGTGTTATAATTTATATTATTTTTGTATTTATTGTATTATAAGTTGTGTATATTAGTCATGTAACCAATGTTGACTGTACTGCTGCCTATCTTGGACAGGACGCTCATACAAAAGAGACTTGTAATCTCAAGAGACAAGTTATCCAAGATAAAGAAAAAAAATATTTGGACAGCAGGGTTATCAGCCAACGCCAGCAGACTGCATCCATAAAGTGTATTAGTGAAACACACACACACACCAAATTACAAACTAACCTTAAGCACAGATTACCTGGATCACAGCATGCTACATTACTTGTCAGATATTAGATTAGAAATGCTCCAAAAGGGAACATTTCACACCCCTAGAGCGCTTATTAGGGGCCCAAACTGTTTCTGCAGCAGGCTGTACACATGTTTATTTCTGCTGTAAAGCTGGACGTTTTAACATGGGAGTCTATGGGGACTGACTCACTTGTGGAGCTCCGAGTTGCCACTGGAGGAGCAGCAGTTTTAGGAGCTACAGCCTATACTTCAAATGTAGGACTGGGGGGGGGGGGTTTGCTTGGCTCATATCAGGCTCTAAAAGTCAGTCGGCTTTTACCTGTAATCACCGTTCATACTCTTGCCTGAGTACTTAATGTTTACCTGGCAGTTTAAAGTAGCAGGAAGCTAACCGAGGCAGAAAAAGTGGCAGTGGCGTCACGTCCCAGGCGAGTCATTCCACTGGTTCACAGATGGCTGAATTAACGAGTCCCATTTCGCAAAATCCTGCGATTTAAGTGTTTCATCTTCGCAGCTGTCTGCAGCCGACACAAAGTGAACTTAATGAGCAAATGCACCCGAGTCTGTTTAAACTGCAGACAGATAAGGCGTGAATACTGCTTCATACACATTGTTTGCCTGTATTTGTGCCTTTAAAAATCCTCGTGGGCAGATGGCTTAGTCCATTTGCAATTGGATGACCACTCAGTGGTGCATGCAAAACATTTTTAGAGCTTCCTGGATACAAGCTGATAAACAGGCTTCTTTTTATGCTCTGGTTCATTTGGGAGTGCAGCAGCACTGACATCAGTTCTCTGGGCTGCTTATATAGTTTTAAAAGTTAGATACTGGGACAGTATATGCCTATGGTGAACCACTACTGCCAAAATCAAAAACAGATGGAAAATACATTAAAAAGAAAACTCTTATTTGCACTATATGAACAGTATTGGGCCACACCTCTTAATCATTGAATTCAAGTGTTTCATTCAGTCCCATTGCCCACTGTGTATAAAATCAAGCAGCTAGTCATGCAGTCTGCCTTTACAAACATCTGAAAGAACGGGCCGTTCTAAAGAGCTCAGTGAATTCCAGCGTGGTTCTGTAACAGGACACCACTATTGCATAAAGGCAGCTTCTTGCCTATACAGCTGTAAGTAGTATTAATGTAAAGCGGATGCATTTATAAACCACAGCAACGCAGACACCAAGTGGCAGACCACGTGAAGTTACAGAAGTCACACAGCGCTAAAGTGCATAGTGTGTAAAAGTCGCCAACTAATAACTGCTGAGTTACAAATCCCCTCTGGCATCAACGTCAGCACAAAAACTGTGCTCCAGCTGTTTCGTGGCATGTTTCCATGACCACGCAGCTGCATGCAAGCCTGAAATCACCAAACCTAATGCCAAGGATAGGATGGAGTGGTGTAAAGCAGCCACTGGATTCTAGAACACTGGAAATGTGCTCTGTGAAGTGACAAATCACACATCACTCTGGCAATCTGACGGATGAGTCTGGGTCTGGTGAATGCCAGGAGAACGTTACCTTCCTGACTGTAATGTGCAAACCGTAAAGTTCGGTGGAGGAGGGATAATGCAATGGGGCTGCTTTTCTGAGGTTGGCCTGGGCCCCTTAGTTCCAGTGAAGGGAAATCTTACCGCTTCATCTCACCAAGACATTTTGAACAATTCTATGCTTCCAGCTTTGCAAAAAATGTTGAGGGAAGGCCCTTTTCTGTTCCAGCATGACTGTACCGCAGTGCAAAAAGCAAGCGCCATAAAGGCATGGCTGGATGAGTTTGGCGAGCAAGAACTTGACTGGTCCGCACAGAGCCCTGACCTCACCTCCCCCCCCACCCCCCAACGCCTTTGGGATGAACTGCAGAGATTGCAGCCCAGGCCCTCTCATTCAACATCAGTGTCTGACCTCACAAATGTTCTTCTGGATGAATGGGCAAAAATTCCCCACAGACACTTTAAAATCTTGTAGAAAACCTTCCCAGAAGAGTGGAAGCTACAAAGGAGGACCAACTCCATTATAATGTCTAGATTTAGAATGAGCTGTCATAAAAAGTCCTTTAGGTGAAATGCGGATACAGTGCTATAGTTACTCATTTTTTTTTCCCCATTTATTCCTTTCTTTGCTTTCTCATTTATATTTATTTACGTCACTGTTCATTTGATATGCATCCCTGTATCCGCTGTGCTCTGTCAGTGTCAGCGGCTCAGATTCATCTGTTGTAAGATGGCCGCAGATTAAGAGGCTGAGGACTCCAGGCTGAAGCTTACAGTAATTTAATTAGCTTCAGTGTGTGGGGATCGCATGTTAACACGTGGCTTTGTTTCCATAATCAGGTCAGAGGTCAACAAGGAGCATCTTCTCACTTTCTTTTCCAGTCATGTATATCACAACAGTCATTTGCCTGCCTATGATATCTTAATCTTCCCTCCACCTCCACCCACTCAAGCTGCGGCACATCTCAAACTGCTCAGACTTGCACTGATCCAACGTTTCCTGTACAACACACCTGCGAGGCCTCAACATAAATCCAATCCGGCACGCTGCGTTTTCTTCAAGCTCCACTCTAGCCTTCTGTATTTGGGCTGTTCAACCAGGTGAGGTATAGTGGCAGCCTGAGGTCAAACCCCGTTTCTTCACAGCTAGCTTTCACTCAGCCTTCCCAACACTTTCAAAACAATTTCAAAATACTACATCAGTTAGAACAGGATGACAGTTATTACCCACATTTCCTTCTGTGGTTTAAGCTGTGACTGATTGAGAGGAACATCCACATCACACTCATTTAAACTTTTGTTAGACCGTACGAATCACAGGACTGAGAGAGCAGCAAGTTTCCACGCACAGTGTTATCTGGAGCATCTGAATGTGTGCGCACGTTTAGAAGCTGCACTTCAGGTTCAGTTCAATATACCGCCAGCTCCATGTAAAGCTTCTCCAGGGCAGGACTGGACAGAAGCAGCAGCACTGCTGGTGAAATGCGATAAAGCAACCTTAACTTTTAAAGTCTGGTGACGCACGCGTAGCGTATTATTGAAATTTACCTCCCTGTGAATGGCTGATAAGCTTTCTCAGTGGTTCTCAATTTCAAAAAGTAGTGCTGTCCTTGTCAACATTTCCTCATTCACTGTGCTAATCATATCATGCGAAATATAATACGCATCAACTCTCACACAGGGTACGTTCCAGTCGTTAATGTTGCTTTGGAAGGTTCCCAACTGAGCAAAATGACCTGGAAGTATCTGCATGGAGGCCACAGTAAGAGCTGTTCCAATTTTCTAACAACAGACTGTTGAAACCGCATCTACTATCAGTGCATTCATTTACGTACTAATTTGCATACAAAGATGCGGCCTGCTGATTTCAGTAAAAGTGTCCAGACCCGATAAGGGAGCGAGTAATGTGCTAACCAAAGGTGCAAGATTTACTCGCGTATCTCTCTCTGAAAACAGCGTGGCAGGTCAGATCAATGAGAAGAGGCTGAAGGAAAATATGTTCCTACTCCCCTGTGTAAACCTGTGAAGGACATCTGAGACCTGTAGGATGTGTAGTAGAACACAAAACATGACTCACTGTCAGATTCTGACCGGTCTGCGTGTTACCCGAGATCCACTTAATGCGCCCTGTGCGTAAATGCAGCATCGCTGGTTTGTCTTCAGCAGTCTCATATCTCAACTTTCAGACGTTAATCTACCGTTAACAGCTGTATTTTGACAGACGTTTTGGTTTGGTTTGCAACAGATCAGACGCAAGAGAGAATTAAAACTCAAGTCACTCGATGTGTGCGCACGTTTCAGCTCAGTTCTGCTCCAAATACCAGGATCGCTGAGGAGCGGAAACATGTAGGGCTCGGCTCTAACGTGCAGGCTGAGGAATGAGTGAAACGTTTTGAACAACCTGCCCAAAGTGTCAGCTATGTACGTGTCTGATAACATCTCACCCTCCCATTTAAAAAAAAAAAAAAAACACTCCCAGAAGCAGCTATCACAACCACGAGAGGCACAAAATAAGGAACGCGTTTCTTGGCATGCGACTTGAGCAATTTGCAGTAAATTTTGCACTGCACACCTTAGTAAATCACATTTTCGCAGTTCATTTAAATATTCTCTTCTCTAAATGTTGTGCTCTGAAACGGAAGCTCTGGCAAATACATATGCAGGAAGACCAGCTGCAAAATAGCCCTGTCCAAGTTTTTTTAGTCGCACAAATGACCCTGTGCCTCATTAGTGCGTCCAGACAGCAGCTTTTTAAACACCAAGAGAGTTTTGCACTGGCACAGACCATCAGTAAACCCTGCCCTATAGATTCCTGTTTCTTTAAATTATCAGATTTGTGTTTTATTTTTTATTTAACTAGTTGTTCTCATTTATGTGACCTGTATAAAAAAAAACACAGTAGTCCACCTTCTGGACACAGGAGGAGTCAAGTGAAAACCTGCAAACTCAACCCAGGACCCTCTTGCTGTGAGGCGACAGCGCTAACCACTGAGCCACTGTGCTGCCTGGAATCTGTGGAGATTTTGTTCCAGGAAGTTCAGCCCAAAGCACGGGGAAAGAAAAATGACACTGTGGGACTTTCATTAAGCATCATTTAAGGATTATTACAGGCTGACCCACAGAGGCTATGTGAAAAGGGCCACGGGAGTGCAACATGTGCATCAGCAAAGGAAAAAAAGCAACATCGTGCATCTCTGCGGTGACGCCGCCTTGTCCGAGCGGGTCTTCATTTCTATGTCAGGAATTTATCCCGAGAATTTTTCTGCCTCACTTCAAATGGAGGAACGTGGACTGCAGCTGCTGTGCAGGCAGGCAGCTGGAGGTGAAAGCACAGATGTGGATCATTTAAATCCAAACAACTCCTGGTCATACAGTCTTCTCTTTTTTTTAAAGATAGGACGACGGCAGACTTTAAATCCCCCACAGGGCTGCAGACGTCATGGGATCACTTTTAAAGTGCACAGCTCTGAAACTCAGTGGGAAAACTTACGAATTTCTATCTGAAACGACACAAATTACCGCAAAACCGCTTGTATTTTATAACAGAGGGCTGTCAAACACATGGCTCCAGGTCTAAAGGTGGTGAAAACTGCAGATAAGCCATTAATATTTCCAATATCTTAAATAAAATATTGCCTTGACGCTCCCTTTGAGGGGAAATACATGAAAAACTTACAGTATTTCCATCTTTAGACGAGCTTTCTGAGTCATGAAGGAAGTAAAATAACATTTTCTTTATCCCCAAAATACCTGGTGATCCACAGTGATCGTTAAACTGTAATTCACACCTAATGAGACATGTTCGTGTTCAGGCTAAAAAGGAAAACTCTTTTTTTGAAGGTTAATGTGCATATTTTTACTAGTCTGCACCTCTAAAAATGGGCTGTATAAGCCCATGAAATAATTGCTGTAAGGGGCGTTCTGTCACTTATTGTATGCAGCTGAATATAAACGTAATAATTTTTCCTTCAGTGATTTGGGTCTTCACCAGGGGTGTTTACAGGGGAATCCAAAGACAAGCCAGGGGGCCCACAGAAAATCAGATTATTATACTGCTGGTCCTCTCCACCCTCTCAGCCAGTGGTGCTTGGCATTGTAAGGTTAAGTGTTGTGGTCCAGTGGCATTCAGGGGGGCTACCAGGGGGGGGCAGTCAAATTTCAGGGAGCCTTGTCTGTACTGCTCTGGTTTCATGTTAGCGCTACCTTCCCGAGTGTGTCTGTGAAATCTACACATACTGTGTGGATAAAAATGCTCACTCCTGGCCTAGCTGTGCATCAGCAGTACCCAGAGGCGCTGCTCGCCACCAGGCAAGGCAGGCAACTGTTTGGGACCCCAAGCCGGGTGGGGCTGACAAATTTTAAACTACAACTGTGGCAATGTACAAAGCTTGCGATGACAGGTGGCGAGAGCTGACCTTCCCAAGGTGGCTCCACCTGACTCCGCTCACTTCTACAGCAAGCAGTGAGCATGACTCTCCAGTGACAAGGAGCAAAGCCACTCGGGGAGAATGCAGAGGCGTTTTCCCTTTGGTGGTGCAAAAAGAAAGTCAGATAATGAATATAATGCTAAATAACTAAATGCTGCTAGTCTAGCCTGAACTGTGGGGGAGAAACACTTGAATAAGCAAACTTCCACCAGCATCACATGATTTCTTTTGTTTGCTTTGATGTTTAACATTACTTCATGTGTGCATTTAACCGTTAATGTTGTGCATTTTATCGTCTGTAGTGTACACCTTGTGGTTTTATGAGACAGAAAAATATATATTTACACATAAGCTGAATCCCCCCTGTATTGGAAGCTAAAAAGTGAGCAATGAATGGTGCAAGCTAAGGCCAAGAAGAACATTTAAAAAGTTGAATTTGAGGGATTCTAATGCTATAATGTGAAACCTTTCAAAACTGACGTTTTTAGCGGAATTACCGGCACGCACGCAGTCCCACTATTGTTAGACTTCATAATATTATTCTTCCACGGTGTTTGTTGTAGAGATGTGGACATTTCACCGAATCAACCAGCTTGAAGGTGCAACGATGGCCATTGCTTTTGTCGGGTGTACGTTTTACAGTTTTCATGTTATTTTTAAAAAAAAAGGTGCCAAAAAAAAAAAGAAAGTGTACCTAATAAAGTGGCCAGTAAGTTGCACATCAAAGCAAATCAGTGCTTTGATCTTTTCCTCTGAGACCCTCCGCTTTACACCTGTTCAACTGCGCATGAATGCAAATATCTGATCAGCCAAACACATGGCAGCAACTGGCCGGCCACTTTATTAGGCACACCCCATCGACTGCACGGTCATGCCAGGCGGCAACAGAAACCGCGTCATGTAGTTAACACGCTCCTGTCACACTGTCAGATCATTTACAGCATAGCGGTGGTGAACGCTGGCTGGAGGGGCCCCTGGGGGGGGAGCGGTCACATTGCAGAACAGCCACTGGCAGTGACCTCTGGAGGATCAGCAGGCCTCCAGGTGTGACCTGCAGCCTCGCCGGTGAGGCGTGGTGAAGGTCACAGCAGAAGCCACTGAGGCTCACCTCCAGCGGCTCCGGAACAAAGCGCGTCTCCGCGACGACTGAGGAGACCGAGAGGTCAAACTGAGGAAGCCTCTCCGGATGGGTTTCACTTTAACAACCGCCGCGCCGCGCTGCTGGTGTGTCTCCTGCGGAGGGGACAGGCGACACGATGACTCCTGCAGGCGGCGTGATCGGCTGGAAACGACAGACGCGCGGTATTTGAAGACTGATCGCTTCCTTTTTGACGCGGCGGTCCCACATGGCGTGAGAGCCGCTGGTTATCACACACACACACACACACAGGCTCAAGGCTGGCTTATTCATTTTCTACGTGATGCTTTAAAGTGTTTAATGAGACGGCTGTCAGCTGTGAGCGTTACATGCGATCAAACGAAGCGCTGTTTGGTGCGTTTTTCCAGATAGCCGTGGCGTACATTCGCGACCGCTCACATCCGCTCGCGTCACCCACAAGCGGCAGCGTCACATCATGGCAGCCCACAAACACCACCGCACCGTTTCATTGGAACCTACTTGTCGTCGGCGACCCCATCCTTCTTCAGCTGCTCGCACACCTCCTCGTCGGCGGCGGCGGCGGCGCCTTCGGTTTTCACGCAGTAGGAGCGGAGCGGGGCGGCGCCGGGCGCCGGGCGGTGCACAGCAGCGGCATGGAGCGCCTTCAGTGGAGCAGACACAGCTCTGGCACCGATGGAGGAGGAGATGGAGAGGCAGCGGGAGCTGACCGGCGACCAGGACTTCTGCCTGTAGGCGGGAAAGGAACGCTTGAGGGTGGCTTCACACAACTCCTTCAGCACTGTCGAGGACCTGAAATGGAACATCTCAATCCTGTCGGGCAATGAGGGAGAAATTCGTGGTTCCAAGTAGAGCCGTGAGAAACAACGAAGCCGTGAACACACTAGGATGAAACACGACGCCTGTCTTGAGCCGCAATGACTCACAAACCCCGGCGTCCTCATTTATATAAGTGGACGGCCACGCCCCCCCCCCAAACTCCTATTGGTGGAAGTGGTGTGAGGTAATAAGAACAGGTCCTATCGACTCTTCCATCTAATCACTGCTAATTATGAATATATGACCTGTTTATAACAGCGTCTGTACGTCATGTGAAGACCTGGTGGCTTTGTTTATATTTATTTTATATTTTCTATTATTATTTTCGGGGATTTAAAAAAGACTTGATCTGCCCCTCGTATCTTTAAATTTCTCTAAATTTAAAAACTAACACTGTAACTAATAAAAAACTAAACTAAAACTAAACATTTTCAAACAAAAAAAACTAAACTAAAACGAGCAAACTCACTCTGGAAACTAACTGAAACTGAACTAAATCCAAAACAAAAACTCAAAAGGAAATAAAAATTAAAACTAATTAGAAAATACACAACTATAATAACTCTTCTTTGGATGTCGGCTGCCTTTTTTTTCTGTTCTCTGTCAACATGATCCCACGCTGCTTCAGTAACGCTGAGGTCCGGGCTCTGAGGAGGCCAGTCCGTGACTAAGAGTGTTCCGCTGTTTGTTTGGGCTCACTGTCATGTGATCCCAAACACGTGACAGTGATCATGTGTTTGGGATGAACATGAAAATGAAGCTCCTGCCTGTCAAATGCTTTCCAGATGATATTAGATGGTGGATCAAAAACCAATGGCCGCGTGATTCTATTAATGTTGTTAAGATCCCCAACACCACAGGCTGACACGCAGACCCAAACCATGACAGAACCTCAGCCATGTTTTACAGATGGCCACAGACATACTGCTGACCTCCTCCGACCACAATTTGAACCAGAAATGTCCAATTTGGATTCTTCACTCCATGGGACCTGTTGCCACTGATCAGTCCAGTTCTTGTGTAATTTAAACTGCAGCCTTTTCTTCCTGTTTCCCTTCCTTAAGAATGGCTTCTTGACAGCCGCCCTTCCACTGAGACCGTCTCTGATGAGGCTTCAGTGAACAGTAGATGGATCAACTGAAGGTCCAGATGCATCTCTGGGGTTCTGTGTCAGGTCTTTGCTGGATTTTTTTCTTATTTCTTCAAGACATGACTTTCAGATACTGTTGATCTGCTGTAAATACTTTTTTTTAGGCCTGCCACTTCTTCTTTTGTCCTCCACTTGTCCATTTTACTCAAATGGTTTAAGGACACACTGCTGAGATATTTCAAGTTTTCAGCTAATAGCTCTTAGGAATCAGCTTGTTGCTGCAAAAATACTATTTTATACATGTGTTATCTTTGGCATTTTTCATAGATTCAACTAAAAAAAATGGGAGCAAATGACGTGTTTTTTTGTGACATGTTGCTAGTAGCCACTGGGGCAGCTGTGGCTCAGGAGGTAGAGCGGGTCGTCCTCTAACAGGAAGGTTAGCGGCTCGATCCCTGGCCTCCCCAATCCACGTGGCGAAGTGTCCCTGGGCAAGACACCGAGCCATAAATTGCTCCCGATGCCTCTATCAGAATGTGGATGTGTGAATGGGCGAATGAGGCTTGTACTGAAAAGCACTTTGAGTGCTCAGTTAGAGTATAAAAGCGCCAAAACAAGCACCAGTCAATTTACTATTTAGTAACAAAGTGCCTAAAGATACAATTTAAAATTGGGTCTTTGCCAAGTTGTCTGTTATGGGTTGACACAATACTGGTTCGTCCTTTGTGTTTGGAGCCTTTTTATGCTTGAATCAGAATCAGAATACTTTATTAACCCCAGGGGGAAATTGCATTGTGTTACAGATAAATAAATATAAATTTAAAAGGTAAGGTAAGAAATTGTGATTAAAATAAATGAACAAATAAACCTGACTGGATGAATTACAACATGTAACGTAAATAAATCCAAAGTTAAACACTATATCCAGTATGTAATAAATACAATATGAAACTGGTCAAGGAGTCACGGTGAGGAGTTATAGTGTGATGTCCACAGGTAGGAATGATTCCCTGTGGAGCATCATGGTGGAATGGGTCTGCCGCTCAACGTGCTCCTGTGTCTGTCCAGAAAGTCCCGGGGAGGGTGGGAAGGACTGTCCAATATTGACCTTAACATGGACAGCGTCCTCCTCTCTGACACCCCTGTCAGAGAGTCCAGCTCCACAGCCACGGCGTTACTGTCCTTGTGGATCAGTGTGTTGAGTCTGTACGCTCGGCCCGCTGCCCCGGCACACCGCAGCATAGAGGATGGAATGATTCATAGGTCAACGTTGAGCAGCTTAACAGCTGGACTGAAAATGAATGAAAAAGCAGCCAGTGTCCAAAACTTCAGAAAGCCTGGAGACGTATTGGTCAAGACCATTTTTAAAAAATGACAAGAAAGTGAAAAAAACTGAGGGGGTGGCTCGAGACTTTTGTACAGCACTGCATGCCTTATTTATTTCAAAGAAAGCATTTTGGGCTGCTCCCTTGTATTCTGCACCGAGGGGTGGCCACAGCGGATTAAGCCACACTGGTAATTTGGCAGAGGTTTTACGCCGGATGCCCTTCCTGACGCAACCCTCCATGGTGAGAGGGGCCACCTGGAATCGAACCGGGGACCTTATGGTCGCTCATTCTGAGGGGTAGGGCATTCATGCCCTCGGTGCAGTCTGTCAGGGGACGCATGCGCAGTTTGTCCAATCCGGCGAAAGGGCGAGACCCTGACAGTCTGAACTGAGGGCGAACGCGGCCCGCCTCCTCCTCCGAGCTCAAACGTCACTTTTCACAAGTTGCCACGAATGCAGAGCGGCGCGATGTGGAGGTCAGTGAGCTGCGCTCTGTGCCTGCTGCTGTCCGCGGGGCTCAGCCTGAGGGCCGCCGCAGAGGAGCCGGACGCAGAGGTGAAGACGGAAGTCTTATTTAAACCGGAGGAGTGCAGCCAGAGGAGCAAAAGGGGAGATCTGATCAACGCTCACTACGATGGGTACCTCGCCAAAGATGGTGCCCAGTTTTACTGCAGGTCAGGGAGCTATAGAAGAGAGTTATCTGTCTGTGTCTATTCATCCTGCAGCCTTGTGTTAATCTGGAGTAAGTGATGACTGCATGCTTGATCCTGAAGTCTTCTTTCATGCATTAAAACTTCAAGGGTTTGGACAC
>VUQH01080795.1:0-19464 GCA_015106775.1 Etroplus canarensis | reverse complement strand
TGTGTGTATGTATATATATATATATATATATATATATATATATATATATATATATATATACACATACATATATATATATAGCCTTTTATTAAGTTCTAAATTGCATTTGTGGACACAGTGATGAATTAAAAAAACTCTTGTATTAGGTCTGCTATTAGTTTTATTGCTTTTTGACAAAAAAGAGAGATAGAAATCTTCATCCATATAAATGGAGTGGAGAGATTAACTGACTGAGAGAGTGACAGAAACAGAAGCAAAAATCTCCTAATTTTTTTTCTTTAATCTTATGTGATGCATAATTTTTCACCAAAATTTTACATAACAAGTCTTCTCTCTCACAACGTGACTCTCTGAGCCAGCAGACTTACACTCTTTGTTCCAGAGGCATAGGAGTTACAGGAGTACTATCTCAATACAACTCAGATAAGAGTTGCAGTATTGATTTTTATAAGCATTTCTTCAAGAGTTGCATTTTACTGTAGAGAAGGTTGACAATCAACAACATTTAACATAACATTCCAAGTTTTTGGGGGGAAATGAGGTTGAAGAATATTCTGTAATATTTCAAATGATGTTATTATATAGTTACAGTAAACCTTGTTAAAAAGCATTGTGTGATTTCGTCTGATATGTGTATGTTTTATTGTTAAACATTCAAGTTTTGCATAGTGCTGTAGTTTTAAGCCACCCCTCATGTCTTTATATGTTGCTTGCAAACTGAGAAATAGGTGCAATAATTTTGAAACATGCAGACAGAAATAAAATACAGCACATAAGACAAAAACAGAGTTCGTGCAATTGTAATGAGCTTGAAAGTCAATATTTGGTATGACCAACTTTATTCTTCAACAAAGCTTGAACTCTCTCAGGCAAGCCTTTTTATCCTTTCTGTAAGTAGTCTTTAGGAATAGTTCTCTCAGGGTTTCTTCAGATGTTGGCTTCCTTCTGTTCCATTCTTTGTCAAGAGGATCCCACACTGTCTCAATAATGCTGAAGTCCAGACTCTGGGGAGGCCAATCCATGATTGGTAGTGTTCCATTGTGTATTTTTCTGTGCAGGTAAACTTTTACTGCCTTGGTAGAGCATTTGGGATCACTTTAATGCTGAAAAATCTCTCAGATCCTGTGTCAGGTCTTAGCTGGATTTTTCCTATTTCCTCAATTTTTTCATCCGTTTTTTTTTTTAAAGACACACTGCACACCATGTACTGCACACCGAGATATGCAAAGTATTCAGCTAATAGCTCTTTGGGTTTCACCTTGGTGGTGCAAAAATACTTCTTTATGCCTGTGAAACTGTGTTATCGTTGGCATTTTTCATAGATTCAACTAAAGAAATTAGAACAAGTGATATGTTTTTGGGACAGACAGCCAGAAATAAAGATACAATATAAAATTGTTTGTTTTGTGTAGATACAACTCTGGTTCATCCCTTGTGTTAATGCAAAATACCCAAAGGCAAACAGGGAGCACTGGCACAAAACCTCAGAAACAAGCTCACAAACCCCAAATTTACTAATTTATTTTGGCCGTGTTAATTTTACCTGATGGCTTTCATCAGAGCTTGATCAAAATGAAATTTTAGGACATCTTACTGATACAGCCAAAATAAATTGGTAAATTTGTTGACTTGTTTCCTAAGGTTCTGTGCTACCTGTTGGACATTGGGTATTCAGCACCAGAGTTTTGGAATTTTGGTTAAGTACCACAGATTAATATACTGGGAGAGCACATCCTTCACAAAAGTTCTCTGAAAATGGTCAGGTACAAAGAATGGACTGAAAAAGAATGAAAAGCAGCCAGTGTCTAAAGAAAAACTCTGAAAGACCTTCAGAAAGGTTTATAAATGTATAAAAAAATGTCAATTTCTTCTCCCATAAGACAAAAGTGCACCAAACTCAATATTTTTAATAAAGTCTTTCAATGTTCAGCACACTTACAGCTATCTGTTTGATATTGGCTAGCACATACTCAGACAGTGTGGTGCCTCTGGCCTTTAGTTCATTTCATTACACACACACACACACACACACACGTACACAAACTGTTCCAGTGTCGCACATGCACTGGCTAACCACTAGTTATGATCTGTGTACAAGCACAAAGTACTTCCTGCATCTTGACGTTATAGTTCAACAATACTGTGACTGCGTGACATTTGTTGGGGATGATAACATGATTTCCCTCTGGCATATTTTCTATAAATGTTTCTGTCTGTAACTTTGACTCAACCAAAGTGTCCATAGTAGAGATTTCATCCCAGATTTATTAAGTCCAGATGTATCATGAACTAGTCAGAATCAGAATCAGAATACTTTATTACTTGGGAAATGACTTGCATTGCATACACTCAGTTAAGTATTTTCTGAAGTATTTTGTGAAGTAACCCTAAAGTATTTTTGGTTTTGTTTTGGTTTTTGGAGTTTTTCCAAAGCTTTCAAACTCTATATTTCAGGGATCTAAGCAGAGATACAAGTGAAACTCAAATGGAGCATAGTATGTTAG
The DNA here is from genome assembly GCA_015106775.1 of Etroplus canarensis. Classification (NCBI taxonomy): domain Eukaryota; kingdom Metazoa; phylum Chordata; class Actinopteri; order Cichliformes; family Cichlidae; genus Etroplus; species Etroplus canarensis. The sequence goes on along the minus strand of VUQH01080795.1, from coordinate 16,960 downwards.
TGTTCCAAAATTGTCCGTTGCATTTGGGCAACAATTTAGCAGTTACATTGCTCCATTCCACAGTTTTGAAATGACCCTAATCTGACAATAATCATGTTAAACTTTACCTACATTTTCCAAACAGGGAAAAAGAAGTGTTGCCTTTTTCCCAGCTGAGTTTGACCAGTTCGACAAGTTACTTGACCTGCTTTATCTCGTAAACATAAAACCTGACAAAGTGAAAATAGAACATGAAGACAGTAAGCAAAGCTACAATGGAAGGGCAGGCAATGTAATAAAAAGTTTCATTGTTTTGATTCCCTTTCACTACCTGCCTCTCAAAATAGTTTTTGGTGTTATTGTTTAATGTGACTCACTGTTCGAAGAAACGAGCTAATCCTGTGGGTATAGTGAAGACACTTGAGGACACGCACATACACACACAGGTCTGTTTTGTTCACACAAAGGGGAGAGTGAGGGTGGGCCCTCTTCAGTCACGAGAATCTGTCTCTGTCTCTCACTTCTTCCTGCCCGTCTCGTCCTCATGTCTTTAGCTGTTATTGTTCCTGTCAGTCAGTGTATGTTTGAGTATACTTTTTTTTTTTCGGTATGTTTTCTGTCCTCAGACACATACAAATTCCTCTGCTGCCTCAGGAATGAGTTAATGCCAGTTAAGGTGATTTGATGTAATAGTACAAAGTCACCTGACAAGTTATGAAATCAACTGAATAATAATGTGGATTTTATTATTACAGACAGGCTTTATTGTGTTTAAATGTTCTTTTGTCATCGAGGAAGCTGAAGTCATTCTGTACGAGAGTCAGCACAAAGAAGTTGTGAGGAAATTATATTGTCCAGCAGGGACTGAATCCTGCATCAACCTTTGTCATGATTACAACTGATTTTGTCATTGTGATAGGAAAAAGAACATAGTTTTGTTGCCCAACCACGTACACTTGATTTAACATGTTTTAGAGTATTTTACAATAGTTTTGAAAATTGTTTTACATTACATTACATTATTTTTTTAGGTATTATTCAAATGAGTCTTTCACTGTAGTGGTTTACACATTTGCCTTACAAGCAAAGATCCAAATGGGGACAAAAGGCCCTTGCACCCTTGAGGATTCTGTCAGGAAAGGCATCCAGTTTAAAACCTCTGCCAAATTACTGATGCAGATTAACCTGCTGTGGCAAACCCTTGGGGAAAAATACAAGGGAGTGGCCGAAGGTACATTTCATATGAGCCTCACAACATAATTTATTGTGTTATCATGCCTGAAAATCTTGTTTCATACACTCTTTCTACAACAACCTCATTTATCAGAAATTACGTTATTGTTTATCTGCTTGTTACCAAATTGTATCAAATTCAGTTAAATTTAGTGATAATAAGGGCAAACCATTTCTTTAAAACTTTCAGTTCCCTGTCCACTGGATTCAGGAGTAGTTCCAAAGTTTTCCCAGAGCAATATAAATTAGTGATATCAGCAAATGAGGCCAGCTTTAATAATTTAGACACATTACATATATCATTTGTGTAAAATATGAACAGTTTTAGGCCCAGCACAGAACTTTGTGGAACCCTACAGGTAAACCAGAGTCAGCATTACATATTTGTAATGCTGTGATGTCTAACAGAGAGACATATTAAAGATACACAGCAAGTTTAGAAAATTCCTCTTTTCTTTCAAACAGTGAAGAAGAGTTTATTGTTGATGCTGAGTTTGTTTTTTTTATCAGCTTAGCTAAATAACTTGAGTGAACTCTTTATTCATTCCATTCATTATTCAAAATGGCTCAGGTAAAAAAAAATCATGTTTAAAAGTTCTCAAGTGTTGTATGAATAAAAAAATAAAACAATTACATTTTAAGTTTAATTAAGTATACGGTAATATCACAAAACCTATATGTTACATTTTGAAGGCTAGAAAAGATAGTTGGTTAGACTTAATTCTTTCACATTTTAAAAAAAAAATTACTATTATTAACTGAAAGCCAACACAACAGTGCAAACCCATCTTGGCCATGATTACATTATCTTCATATTTTAATGCAAGAGCTATCCCTTTAGGATCATTGTCTAAACTACCGTAGTATCCCTTTGGAATAATTTTCTGACTCAAGGGTAAACAAAACCTTTCAAAGAAGACAGGTGGGGCAATTGCATGACCCTCAAGCAGAAGATAGAAGTTTACATCCTGCCCTGGAATCCAATTTTTGCACTTTATTAACTTTTAACTTTTAACTTTTACCTTTATTTATCTGTGACTGTTTGGTTAGGTTTAGGCACAAAAACTGCTTTGTTAGGATTAAATTATATCCTTTCACAACCCTAAACATTTTGTCTGCTGTTGAAACTGATGTAAGGGCTACCTGATTATGCATATTGGGAGCAAGAATGCATTAACACAACAAAAATTACCCCAGCAAAGACTTCATGCATCAGTATACTTCAAGTGCCCTGTTCTGCTACTCCACCTTAAGCACAATTTAAGATATCCATTTCTCCTGCTTTTTCACCAAAAAAACCCAACAACACACCACCACCTACAAAATGACGCAAAATTTGACTTCAGGATTAGTGTCTTCACACCTGTGCTGCTAACCGGATTGGTCCTGCCATTGGGCATTTGCGTGAGAATTTGCGTGTATGTCTGTGAGAGTTTGTGGTTATAAATATAATCATAATATTGGGGTTTTGGCACCAACAGCTGGAACAATTGTTCTCATTTTGTTTATTTATTGGCTACAAGGCCAAAAAAGAGGGCGTGAAGGCCGTTACCATGCTGTGTGTGTATATATTTGTGTTTGTGTGCGGTGTGTTCTCATCGAGGAATGCTGTCATGGGTAAATAAGACAATGACACACAGACAACAAATGCCGTTTTTAACAAGTGAACACAGTGTTACATAAAGGTAAAACTGGAGCTATTTCCAACAATATGTACACAATGTGGCAAAGTGAAATTGATGGTGAAACAAATGCAGTGTTTAATCTTCTAAAGGAAAGGTTTTTTAACTCATTAATTATTAGTTAATGGAGTCTGTTCTACAGAGCCTGTAAGTCCAACATGGAGTTTTTACATATTACTATATACTAAGTACAATTTTGAAGTTTTGGCAACAACAGTAAGGCCAGTTGTTCCAAGCTTGTTTATTTATCTTTGACAAGAACAAGCGGGAGTTTTGAAAATTCAGTGTTGTATTTTGTCCTCTTTAACTAAATGTTCTAAATATTCTTTGAAATATAACAAATGATCTATCTAAAACCAACGTGTCAGTTAGGCTGGAGATGAGAAGTTAAAAGCTGCATCCTTCAAATTGTGGCTGCTTTGGAGGCAAAAAAGTCTTCAACAAATGGACAAGAGCCCTGATGCAATATTTGTATGATGTAATGTAACATATATACAGTGTACCATCAGCAACTCCCTTGTATTTTTCCCAAGGGGTCACCACAGCGGAGACTTTATACCAGATGCCCCTTTTGAGGCAACCCTGTGTTCCCACCTGGAATTAAACCTAGCAAGTTGAATGTATTTCCCTGAATAGGGATTAATAGAATATTTCTTCTTCTTCTGCTTCTTCTTCTAAACCACTACACTATAGGTGAACGTAATGAATACGCAGCATATATCCAATATTTTGCTTGCTATTTAGTCTCTCTTGTTTGGCTTAAGTGTTATGTTTATGTATTTAAAACTGCTTTCCTGAAGCTTTTCATTTAAATAAACTTTCAATTAAAGCAATGTGATAACTGGCAAACTACGTAGCTCATGTTGTCTATCCAAGTATAAAGTCCCTGTGAGCAGATACTGTAGCCTCATGGTCTCTGCACTGCCATTAAAAAGATGGTTGGTTATTTTAAATTTGCTGTCATTAAGTCCTGGGCCTGTGCTAACCCACTGTTGGCAGCAGCATGAATCAAAGCAACAGTTTAATAAATTCTGTTTGTGATCATGTAAAAAAACAAAACTCAAATACATGTAAAGCCGATGAGCTCTGTGTGTGTGTGTGTGTGTGTGTGTGTGTGTGTGACCACCCTTGTTAAACGCCCTCATTATGAGCACACTCTGTTCTAATGAGCCATAATAACACCTCCTGATAATCAACCTGATAGGTGGCCCCTCTGGGCTCTATAACCTTTGATTGGCTGGCTGGACGTTGGTGTGGAGACACTGATAGGCTATCAAGGGGAAAGTGGGAGGGGCAGGCTGGCGGTTGGCCAATGGAAGTGATAGGACCCAGAGGAAAAAGACTTGACTAACTTCACATAGATGAAAACACACTGACACAAACTGTGAGCTGTACATGTGTGTGTTTTGGTCAGTAAAGGTCATTTGGTCAACTCTTTTATCTGAGGCATGTTTATGTTTATCATGACTCTGATCTTTTTGGCTGTGATCAAATGTAATGTAAAGCATAGCCTGTTTTGAGTAATTTTGCTTGAGTTTGTCACAGTGGGAAAAATACACGTGCAAATAAAAAAGCAATGGTGTCTGAATTCCATTCAATTGCGTCCATTTCTGCATCCCAGTATGTTGCATGCAAAAGATACCATGTGGAAAAAAGTGGGCCACACCTCTGAAAAACGGATTTTCATTCCACCCCATTGGAACAGGTGTATAAACTCAAACAGCTAGCCATGTAATCTGCCTTTACAAAGAATGAGTTATTCTAAACAAAGAAAAACCACATTATTAATCCCCAGCTGGGGAAATTCTTACAGTCCTTACAGATTGAATGAACACAAACACACACACACTATTCCATGCAGCAAGACTGCTATTTCAGGCACTAAGGAGCAATGTGGGGGGTTCAGTGCTTTGCTCAAGGGGTGATGTCCCACATATGCGTTGAGGGCAGGGTCTTGGATGGCCACTGGGTTCAGGTCAGGGCAGGTCTTGAACCCATGGCCCTCAACAACCCTCCGGCTCCCAAATGAGTCCTCCGACACACTGAGCTATTGCCATATTGTAATAGGATATCATTGCAGCAAGTCAGTGGGAGCATTTAGGAACCACAGCAACTCAGCCATGAAGTAGTAGACCATGCCAAGTAAAAGTTATGTGGAGGAGCGCTGTGTGGAAAAGTTGCAAACACTCTTCTGACTCAGTAACTGCAGAGTCCAAACTTCTTCTGACATTCACATCAAATCAAAAACTGTGGGCCAGGAACTTCATGGTATGGGTTTCCATGGGCGAGCAGCGTTGCACAAGTCGTACATCACCAAGCACAATCCCAAGCTTGTAAGACATTTTGGACAATTCTATGTTTCCACCTTTGTGGGAGCAGTTGGTTTTCTGTTCCAGCATGACTGTGGCCCATTGCACAAAACAAGGCCTAGAATGGCATGGTTGGATGAGTTTGGTGTGGAAGAATTTCACTGCACAGAGAGCTCTCCCCCATGAAATACCTTTGGGATGAACTAGAATGGATATTCTAAGCCTTCCATCATCAGAATCTGACCTCACAAATTCTGTTCTGGATGAATGGGGAAAAATCCTACAGACACTCTTCAAAATCTTGTAGAAAGCTTTCCTAGAAGAATGGAAGCTGTTATATAGCTGTAAAGTGGGGACAACCTCCCTATTAATGCCTATGAATTTAGAATGGGTTGTCATGAAAGGTCCTGTAGGTATAAGATGTAGGTGACCGTATACTTTTCTCCATTTGCATATGTGTATTGGTTAAGATTGCGCACTACCACTTTGAACCTCTGAATGTGGCATACTGGTGATATCTACAGCCATCTTGCTTTCTTTTAGACCCAGGAATCATCACCTAAAGCTATAGCCAACTTGTTTAGCAAGGTCTATCCATAGATGTTGTGGGTGAGCACAAATTTTTGGATGTTAAAACAGTTTCAGCAAGCCTTATTATTTCTCAGACAGTTGCATTAAAATTGCTCCAAAAGGCACCCATTTCCACTCTCACATTGTCAATTGCTGAAGCTTGGTCAGGATCCATTATACACCCCTAGTGTCATATTTTTCAACATTTGAAACAGATGCCACATAAATGTGCTGAAAGTCAAAAATTAAAGAAAGATGAAAATGTAAAAATAAAAAAAATCCCGATATGGCAGCCACAACTTTAACCATGCATAACATTAAGCCTTGATAAAAATGTAACAGAAAAAGATTAATTAATATTCATGAGTTATCATGAAGGGAGAAATTAGAACTGCATTTTGATATATCACAAGCACAGGCATTAACAACATCATCAGTAATCCAGTAGTGACTCACTAAGTTGTGCTAGATTCACAGAGAGACTGCATATATAGTACAATACATTTAAAAAAGCACCTAAATCAAATTGAGACATAGTTTTAATTATTAATATTTACTCCTGTTTTTACCTGCTATGAGTAAGTGGGACATGCTTGCTTGTCTCACTAAGATAGTTATAAAAAAGGAAACCAATGTAATGTGAAAACAGCTGATCTTGCTATACACTTCTCTGACTTCAATAAAAGTTTTGCTTCGAGTAAAGTCTTTGAAGTCTCCTTCAGTCTGACTTGACAAATTGAACAAAAGCTTTTGATTGAAATGCCTGATCAAATGTAGCCAACAATTAACACTGTCAAAGCTCCGTCTTTAGCAATCACAGACTACTAGCTGTTTTGCAAAGTTAAGAAAGTGTTTTCTTTGCAGTAGAATGGGCATCATTGTGGTTTGTTGATTTCAGCATCCTGCAGGATGTAAAAGGTCTGTGAATGTGAATGATGCCATACTGTATGTGCAGTTTGGTGCGCTTGCATGGGAAGAATGTGACCCCCTTTAAATGAGAGGAAAAAACGATGGAGTGATAAAAATATCTTTCTCCATCTCTTCTTTCCCTTGAGGGCAGCCTCCCCTCGCTTTCATCCGGTAGCCTGGAGGGAGAAGCAGGGAACAGGGTGGAGAAGGTGAGAGAGATAGAAAGAACATTACGTTTAGCGAATTTAACTCTGTAATTCCAGATTTTAAGAACCAAATAATGTCTTAATACTGATTATAATAAATCCAGAACTAATCCAAAAGAAGATGGGGCAGTATGCATTAAAATGAGGGATAGTGCATGATCAGGGCGCACATGCACACGCATATGCGCAAACACACAGATGTCATATACATATATGCACTGTAAATACCTTATAAAATTATATATATAATCTCAATTTTAATGTTTTAATAGTTAATGCTTATTCAGCATTCACATTACTGTTATCCTATTCATTATTCTGTCATTTTTCTGCACTTTATAACTTCAGCATACTTTGTGTTACTGAAACCGTTTGGGTATCAAAATGTTCAGCTTTTTCAGGACTTTTGGTGAATAACTTTTCTTTTTTGCAACTTTAATATTTTTTTTTAAACATTTAGATTTTATGCCATTTTTACCATTGAAATGAATGGAGAGATCTTTAAATCCAGTTACTTTGAGCTTTAACTACGTAAGCATACTTTCAGCTAGAGAGACTGTTCAAATTTTAAAGGGGTCACAAGACCTTGAACTATCAAAATTGTAGTCAGTTTTTTATATATTTTTTTACAGCTTTCAAACAGTCTAAGTTTTATGCTATTTTCAAACCGTTTCTCACTTTACAATAGGTGTTTATTGCATAGTGGTTTACACAAGCCTCTTTCACCATGGAGGTTGCATCAGAAAGGGTATCCAGTGTAAAACCTCTGCCAAATTCCCAATGCGGATTAATCTGCTGTAGTGACCCCTTGGGGAGAATATAAGGGAGCAGCCAAAGGTACATTTTTTATTGCATGGGTTACAGTAGGTGATGTCATTAACTAATTCGCTGCTCATTTTATTCAGCACTTTCAGCTTCCTTTAGCTTCTCATTGCTAAGTTTAGACAGTTTTCCCTCAGGGATTAATACAGTATTCTGATTCTGATTTCAGGTTTTTCAAGCATTTCAGCCTATGAAGGAAAATTTCTTTCAGCTTTAAGCATTTACATTTACACTTTCAGTAGAAAATACATTTTCTAATTAATACATTTTGTTGAGTTTTATGTATATTGCTCATTGTTAAAAAACAACACCTGTTGTTTTTGCAGTGTGGTTTATTTAAACATTTCTGCCAAACCCACTGAGCTTAAAAAAATTAAAAGGTGAAAATAAAGAGAGAGAAATATGAATCTAAAAAGAACAACACAAACATCCAGTTATTAATTCTTCTTATTAAATCGCACTTTTCTTCTGTCTTGTACCATTTCTGTTTTATCAGTCTTTGGCAAAATTGTTCATGTGACATTTGTGCTGATTAAGCATATTGAACTGAACTGAACTGGGCGAGACACTGGAAGCACGGGAGAGGAGTAAAAAAGAAAGGGGTTAAAAAAATAGAGTGTTGGGGACCATTGTGAGCAAACAAAAGAGAGAGATTGAGGAAAAGATGTGAGGAGGATGGACGTCATTTGGCCTCCACTTCCCAGTTTTCCTCCTGAATGACCCAAAGTAACTCTGCTGGGGTTTAAGGAGGGATGAGAGACGAGAACGTTTTGTCTCCTTTCCCCCTCCCTCTTCTCATTTCCTCTCATCTTTTTTGCTCTTATGCCCCTATATAATCTGTGACACAGACCCTGTTTCTGTCATACTTGTGCTCATGGGACAGAAAACAGCAGTTGTTTGCATGTCACATTAATGCTGTTTTAGACAGGTTTATTTGTTAAATAGGAGATCTTTGTTGAATTTTTTGTGAATTTTTTTAGATTTGAGAATTCTTTGAAGTTGTGCTGACAGCACAGTTTTGACTTGAAGTTTTATAGGATCAGTAACCTGTAGCTAGGTGAACATGATGAGCCATTCAGCTTGTATCCTGAAAATGGCCTTGCTGCTCATGCTGCTGGTGAACAGCACAGGTAAGATCTGCTGATGTTATTATTCTTAAGCCAAAATATAGTGTTGTAATAAGAGTGACAAACTGAGACTGGTCTATATAAACTGGTGTGTGTAAGCTGAAATATTCAGGAAAAAACAATACTTTGCTTGTTTTTGTCCCAAATCAAAAAGTTCCGTGACTATGAAAATAGGAATAATAACAGGAAAAAGTGTTGTGCATGTGGTTCGAATAATAATTGCAGGTTGCTGTAGTCAGCTGAATGTTTAGCAATCAGCCAAAAATGATAATATTATTCACTGAACATGTTCAATTGTTGCTCTCAGTTCTTCTTGCAAAGAAAGAAAACATTGAAAAGAAAAACAAAACTCCTCCCCTGTCTTCATTAGATGCTGCAATGAGCATCGTTAGTAGCAAGCAAGATTTCAAGGTGGGAGAAGAAATACTTCTGCTGTGTAAAGGTGAGTCATTTTATATTGTTAATGTGATTAAAACTACTCAGCATGAACACATGTTGCCATCCATCTATTGTAATCAGATATGTCCTCTTTTTAAAAATAAGCCTGCAAATTATTTTTCACTCCCTCTTTTCTTCTTTCCCTCCCCATCTCTTCTTTTAGCTGGAGGAGAGGGTGACATAACATGGTTCAAAGATCGGGAAGAAATAGATGATGAAGAGATTGTGTCTAAGGTGGATGAGACGACCTCTAAATTGATTATTAAGAAGGCTGCGATGCAGGATGCGGGCAAGTACACCTGTCAATGCGATTTTGACAACGGACACAAAGATAACATCCAGACACAGCTGTATGTTTATGGTAAGTAACCACTAGCTGTACACACATACTTGAACGCTCATTCCTATTGCTAAATTTGCAACATTTATTTTTTCTACTTAAACTTGGTAATGTTGAGCATAGGAGGACTTGTTGCTTTATTACTAACCTTTTTCGTTTTCTGTCAGATGGGCCATCATTTGGAAGCACTACCACTTACCATGAGTTTCTGGAGGGCACAGATGGGATGGTGCCATGCCTGGTGACTGGACTACCAGCAGTGGATGTTCAGTGGATTAGAGATTATCAAGAAATCTCCTCTAATAGTAAGGGCAAAACATAGAGCTGGAGGCTACCCTACATTACAAAGGGTTTTGTATTATCATTTTAAAACTTTTTAACATTTTGTAAACTTGCTGAGCTTTTGAAAAATAATTTACAACAAATGTGAAGAATCCTAAAAACCCATGTTGGCTGGATAGCTGAAAAGCTAGATCAGAGGAGGTAAAACATGTCAACTGAACAGCGGAGTGCAGCTCTCTTAAAGATCCAGAACTTCCCAGATGTCATCCATGCACCATAGCTGGTTAAGTCAGGCATAGTTTGAGATAGTTTGATATGCAACACACCAAATGTTTAATTTGTATTCAGTGCCCTGAATAAACTGTTCTGTACAGTGTGTAATTATAATAAAGTGAAATTCAGTTTTTCTCATACTTGAAACTGTTCTAATCAATAGTCTGCATCAGAAATAGTTCATAATTTCATTTTTGTTTCTATTGCATCTCTCACTTCAGGGGGGAGGCGTGTGCATAAGCTGTCTGATAACACACTCCGTATTGAAAACATTACCAGAGAGGATGCTGGAACATATGTGTGTAAAGGTCTGATCAGAGGACGGTCCATCAGCAAGGAACTCTCTGTCTCTGTTGTTGTCAATGGTCAGTAACTGTTCTGTACCAAGATGCTCCATATGCTCCAATATGTTTTTGCCTTTATAAGGACATAAAAGTTTGAATCAGAGCGTTTTCTAAAATACAACCCTCTGCTGCAGCTCCTCCTACTGTGACCCTGAAAGAAGAGTTGAAAAAAGTGTTGGCCGAAACCAACGTCACTTTGTTGTGTTTGGTGACTGGATTGCCCAAACCCAACATCACCTGGACCATGTAAGAGCAGAATTTATGCATAATATTAGTAAAGAAAAGCATGATATGGACACAAAGCTGATCTGAACATATTTCTTCCTTTCTCTAAAAGCACATCAACCTTGCAAAAATATACCTATTTAATGCTTTTGTAGTTCATTCTTTCATTTCTTACATTCATTTAATATATAAATTCTTATCATAAAATGAAAATAACTTGGTTATTGTTTTTATATGCAAACATGTCTGGGGTCAATTTACAATAAGAAAGTAAAGAGGGTTTTTGTCGAGGTTTAGGCTAGTTCTCCTGGCTTTCTGTATTACCAATGTAGTGTAATGGCTATAGTGCGCATCAGTGGGTGGAGTACATACGTGTGTGTGTGTGTGTGTGTGTGTGTGTGATTTCCTTATCAGCTCTATCAATGTTTTCATTCTGTCATTCTCACTTAGTCTCAAAGTTCTCAAAATTTGTCTCTGCCTCCCTCTCCTGGCCTTTTTTCAATGTCTGAATAAATCTCAGTGTCTCGTACTGAATATCATGTCAATTCAAAAATGATTTATATTTTTCTATTCATTTCCCAGGCCTGTGCAGTTTGACCCCACCCATCACCAGTTCAACTCAGACCATAGCCAGCTGACCATACAGTCTGTTGCCAGGGCAGATTATGGGGAATACATCTGCACCGCCACCAACAAGATTGCTGAAAGCAGTGCAACTATTATGCTTTGTGGCTTTGGTTGGTTTGATTCTGTATCTTTGTGAAAATATAATTTAAAAAAATCTTAGTCAGTTAATGTCATGATGACGTGTGTGTTTCTTTTCAGAGGCCCCAGAGGTGTTTGTCTCAGTGGAGCAGCTGCGTGTGTCAGTGAGTGATCCTGTATCTGTGACCTGTAATGTGACTGGCCATCCTCAGCCTGAGCTACACTGGCTCAACAAGCAAAATGGACGCACACTGGTAAGAGTGCATGAAAATATGTACCTATCCTCACAACTAAGCAAACTCATTTACTTTTAGAGTTAACTTTCTTCTCTTCCTCTCTGGCAGGATTCGACTTCTGGTCGTGTCCGAGTGGTGAACGACGTGTTGATAATTGATGAAGTAGTGCCCTCTGATGGTGGATTGTATTCATGCATGGCTGTCAGTTCTTCAGGAAATGCATCAAGAGATGTTGCAATATACAGTGAGTTTGTGCCTGTCTTTATACTGATGAACAGTTGAATGATATAAACATGTCTTTATTCTTTACTTATACATGCCAATGCATGTTAGTGTTGTTTAAATATGTTTAATATTCATTAATGGTTTGTTGTTTCCTTTTTTCCCATTATTTTCAACTTGGCACCCTGCCTTCAGCTCCGCCCGGTCCACCTCACTATCTGTCAGTCTCTTCGGGTCCAGCCTCAATCCACTTTTCACTCAAAGCCACACCTGTCAGTGGAGGAACACCCATCACAAGGTTTGTCCTGCAGTGGAGGCAAAATCCTGCAGAAGAGTGGAAGGAGACCACAGTCCCGGCTACAGGTAAAACTCCTCTGGGGGCTTTCCAGCTGTGTATGTGCATCAGTCATCATTTATGTGTTATTGTGCTTTTGTAGGTCCCCTAGTTATAACCACCCTCAAGCCATGCACTTTGTACACAGTACGTTTGGCTGCAGTGAATACAGTGGGACTGGGGCAGTTCTCAGACACAAATGACATCCGCACAGAGGGAATACGTAAGTTCTTCACACACTTGAAACACATTACTTCAAACAGATATCACATCCCTAATTCATGCCACATATGTATTGCTTTAACTGAATATGAACTGTGTGTGTGTGGTTAAATATTTAAATGTTAAAAAACTGCAACACTGCAGAATGCATGCTAGTGTTTATGTTGTATATGTTCAGCAAGTAAGACATTTCATCCTCATCTGTCATCACTATTTTCTCTCATTCATCTCTCATGCAATCATCATAACATTTCCATGCCACCATCTTCTGCTGCCTGATATCCACTCATGCTGCTGATGACACCATGTAATCCACTGTCATCCATCCTCAGGAGCTATAGTTTTCACAGCTTTTTACTAAACTAAATAAGTATAAGCTGACATTCTAATTCAGTCTTGATGTAGTTTAACTACAAACCCCATTTTCAAAAAAATCTGTGATGTTAATTCACATGAACCTTTGTTGTCAGGGTTTGCTGTGGTGGTGGTCCCAAAAAAAGGTGATTTATTTACAAGTGCGAGAATAAAACAAGGTGTTCAATGAATGTGCTGAAACAGTTTAAGTCTATATACAAGATCTTGATATCAGGGTGGTCCAGGTCCAGGGTGTCCACGATTCAGAGTTATAAAGTCCAGAGGGTCCGAGAGTTGGTCCATGAGCTCCAAGTTAGTCGATAAGAGTGGGTCAGGTAGTGATGGCAAAATATAAACAGTGTTTCAGTATGTACCGAAACCTATGCGGAGCTTTTTTAATTTGAAACATTGTTCTGAGATCTGTAGCAAGAGGAGGATGTCACATGACTGTTCCATATCGCTGTTCTGAAACATCTCTGGTGTTTTGTTCCACTTCTAAATAGAAATTCAGTGAAACACACTGGATCTGGTTATTTTGTTTGAAAAGGTGAAAAGGTAATTCAGTTTGAAATTCCTTATTCCTGTTGAAAATGGCAAAACCTAGAGAACTCAGTGAAAAGGAAAGAGTCATGATACTTCATGATACTGTGTAATCTTTCTCATTTTTATGACAGCTAGTGTAATAAATTTGTTGAGCACTGTATGTAAATGATTATTTCTCATTTTCTTGCCTGATTGGTGGCTGATTCACCATTTGACATGTGAAAAACATTTAAAAGTTCTTCTGAACTGCAGTTTATTTGAAAAGTCTTCCTTCATTTACCCAAGTGTCTTGTACCAAGCATGGTTATGGATTTTGGAATAATATTGAAATGGATGGGGGTAGAAAGTGTCCCAGCTCAGCTATGTGGGAACATTTTGAGCTTCTCTAAAAGAAAAAAGTCAAATGTACACATTGTATGCAACACCTGGTGTTTTGCAGTTAGGCAGCAACAATGTGGAGTATGTGCCTGGCATTTAAAAGAAGTACAAATATTTAATTTTAATAAGCATTTACTTCTTCCTGCTCCTCTTCAAACAAGTTACGGTGAAGTTTCTCTTGTGTGAATTCAAAGTAAGATACTTTGGTAGATTGTTTATCATATTGTTATAATGCTTTTTAAAATTTCATGGGTTTTTTTGGGGGGGGTATTTTATATTATTTATGTTCTGAATGAAGAATTCATTCATAAATGTACAGAAACACCCCCTACAGATACTGAATTGATTAAAATATCCTTCCATACAAATAATACTGCAAACCAACACAAAAAGGCACAAAAAAACATTCCACTGTTTTTTGAGTGTAAAAATTTAAATTATACATTCATTTGGCAACCAGATATCACTGTGGTGAGATATCCAAAAGATATATTCTTTTTCTGAATCAGTTGGTCCAAATGTTTCAATCACTCAAATGTTCCATTTTCACTATCACTAGGGTCCGGAACGTTGGGAACTAAACAGATCGTTAATGAGCCCACTCACACCCCATATAGAGAGACAGAGAGGAAAAAAGGCAGATCAGGGCAAGGGATATGACAATTTAACTGACAGAAGTACAATGAAAAGATTTTCATTTATAGCACTAACCAACTCAAGTGTATTACGCACAAGCACAAATTTAGAATTTGGTACTGTAACTCGTTTGACAAAATTTCGGATAGAGGCATGTTTACCACTCAGTTACAACACTTTGTAATACTTAGTCATGCCATGGACACTTAAGCAAAAGTTGCACCCCTCTACTATCATATATGGTAGAGGGGTGCAACTTTTACTGATAATCTGGGTGGTTGTTTTCAGCTTTGGCTCAGAGTCCTTGACACCATTTTTTTTTTCCTGGTAACAAGAGAACAAAACCTGGATTCATCTGATCACAGTACACAGTTCCACAGTCATTTCCTCAGTCCAACTAAGATGAACTTGGCTCCAGAGAACTCTGCAGTGTTTCTGTATAGAGTCGATGTATGGCTTCCTCCTTGTATAAAACAATTTTAAGTTGCATTTCTGGATGCAGTAATGGTCTGTGTTATATGAGAATGGTTTTCCAAAGTACTGGCAAGCCCAGGTGTGTCATGTCGGGTCAGTGAGCAGAACTCAAATGCAGGACGCGTGGAAAAAGGTCACAGGGCTTTATTAATACAAGCAAGGGAGTAGCAAGTTGGCAAGGCTGCTCTTAAAAACTGCTCTCCAGGCAGCCTGCTGATGAGCGGCAGGTGTGACGGCCGGAAAGCACAGGTGTGCCAGGTGGGAACTAGGTTGAGGGTCGCCACACCTCCTGGAGAGCGATAGGCAGAGGAGGGGGTGGAGAGAACACAGCAGGCAAAACAGAAACACAACACTCTGGCAGACCGACCAGGAGACTGAGGTCATGACAAGGTGGCTCTATTTGTCACAGCAGCATGATGGTTTCTCGGGCAAATGTAGTTGTCCCCCAGTGTTGACTCTGTCGCCATTAAAGACTTGACTTTTGGCTGGAAGTCACAGCAGTTAATGCTAATGGTTCCTCTACTGTATACCTGCTACATTGAACTTTGCTATTGCAGAACAGCCTGGCATGTGGCCTCTTAGCCTCTACAACATACACTGCATGAATCTTTGTAATGTGGCTCAGATTATCATCTGTAAGAGTGCAAACATAATGCTCTGATATTTTTTGTGTTTATTTTTATTTGAGCTACATCAGATGCACCAAAAACAATATTTTGCTTGCCAGAATGATGATGTTTAAAGTGTTCTTTTAGCTCACTGAGAAATTTTCCTCTCTCTCTCCAGCCAAGAACATCATCAAGGTAGTTGGGATTGTCATGGTCCTCTTCCTGGTTGTATTCCTGGTGGTAGACGCCATCTGCTGCTACAAAAATCACTGCGGTCTGCTCATGTCCATTGCTGTGAAGCTCTTTGGAGTCAAACTATCTGAAGAACAAGATGAAACCACAGAGGGGTAGATAGGTGTTTAGAGGAGTCTGGAAGGGAGCAAGTATGCCTTTTAGCATGTATTTCCATAAGTTCTTTATCATCATAATTGAAATATTTGTGTGTTTGTGCTGCAGAGGAGTAAAGCTTAAACGCAATATGCAACAGGAGGCAGTTCAGACACTCACCAAAGAGGTCACTCAACAAGGCCCCACTTACCACACATGTATGTTCATTCTCTCCCATACCCTTTAAATCTACAAACATATGTCATTGAGTGGAACCAAAAATGTAGAGACTGATTCATTCACTGTATAATTACTTCTGTTGGACAGTAAAACTCAATTAGATCTAGACCTTCCCACTGGTAATGCATGAGACCAGAAAAAACTGAATGAGAACTGCCCTGGGAAAAGTCAAGCACGCTAACACTCTGTGGGAGACAATTTTGTGCTGTGTGCAGCCTCTCCAGAAAACACTGTCTTCTCCTCAAGCTTCTAGCTGACCCCAAGCTGCCAATTTTTTGCTGAACTTTTTGTTGTTTGACATTTTTATACAGTTTGCAGTTTTAGTGTCAAGAACATGTATAAATTATATGACCAAATCAATGAAGAGTTTTGACAATGTTTTAACCTCCTGAGACTCGAGCTCATGTACAGTATGGGAGGCAACAAGCCTATGTTGAGCAGGATGAAGTATAAGGTGCAGAGAAGCCAAATGTAATGGAAGTGGATGAACCTGAGAGAATGTCGGGCTCGCCACCTAAAGTGTGATAAATATTGAATGCATAAATATTTTTTTTTGCCAATATGTTTATTGTCGATCCCCATGAAGAAGAGATACAGGATTCAGTGTACCTCGCCCAGTTTGGGGTTACCGGGGCCCTTCCCTGGAGCCAGGCCTGGGGGAGGGGCTCGACGGCTAGCGCCTGGTGGCAGGGGTTTCACCCACGGAACCCGGCCGGACCCAGCCTGAAGAAGCAACGTGGGTCCGCCCTCCAGTGGGCTCACCACCTGCCGGAGGGACCATGGGGGTCCGGTGCAATGTGGATTGGGTGGCGGTCCAGGGCGGAGACCTTGGCGGCCCAATCCGCGGCTGGCTAAACTGGCTCTTGGGACATGGAACGTCACCTCTCTGGTGGGGAAAGAGCTTGAGCTGGTGCACGAGGTTGAGAGATACCAACTAGAAAT
>VUQH01080792.1:0-18857 GCA_015106775.1 Etroplus canarensis | reverse complement strand
GGATCAACCATCCAAAGCAACAGAGCACAAGAGAGGTGAAGAAGAGAGTGCAGGCAGGGTGGAGTGGGTGAAGATGAGTGTCAGGGGTGCTTTGTGACAGAAGGATAGCAGCAAGAGTGAAAGGGAAGGTTTACAAGACGGTAGTGAGACCAAAGAGACCTGGTTTGCTGACATTTTCACTAGGAGTGACCAGGATGGACAAGATTAGAAATGAGTCCATCAGAGGGACAGCTCAGGCTGAGATGGTTTGGACATGTTCAGAGGAGGGATAGTGGATATACTGAGAAAAGGTTGTTTAAGATGGAGCTGCCAGGGAGGAGGAAAAGAGGAAGACCACAGAGAAGGTTGATGGATGTAGTGAAGGAGGACATGCAGAGGGTTGGTGTGAGGGAAGAGGATGCAGGGATAGGGTGAGATGGAGGCAGATAATGTGCCATGACAACCTGTAAAAGGAGCAGATGAAAGAAGAAGAAGCTCATGAAAATCAGAAATCCAATATCTCACAGCAACTGTAGGCATGTTGGTGGAGGGCTGATGATTTGGGCTTGTTTCACAGCCACAAGACCTGGGCACCTCACAGACTTTAAGTCTACTATAAATTCCTCTGTATAACGTATTTAAAGTGTTCTAGAGTCAAATGTGAGGCCACCTGTTCCAAAGTGAAAGCTTTGCCCAAACTGGGTCATGCCACAGGACAATAAGCACAGCAAAAAATCTCTATGAGAATGGCTAATGACTTCAACCCATTCAAATACTGTGGTGGACCCTAAAGAGAACTGTGCACAAATGCTCCTATGAAAACATTCTTTTTTAACATGAATGTATCTCTCAGTTTGGTTCAGTATAGGCCAACACAATCATGACAAAGCTTCTGATTTGGCAATCATTCAAATTACAATTACCAACAGCACCTACAAGGAGTGAAAGCAACAGAAGGTCATTGCTGAAAGGTTGGTTGTTCACAAAGTTCTGCACTGTATCATGTATGGAAAGTTGACTGAAATGGTAAAGTGTGGTAGGAAGAGACAACCAATGGTGAAGAAAGCAGCCTTCAGAGGACTGATTAAGAAATAGTTGCTTCAAGAACTCTGGAGAGCTTTACAAGGAGTCGACTGAGGTTGGTGTCAGTGGATCAAAAGGCACGATGTACAGGCTTCTTCAGTAAAAAAGCTACAACTGCTGCTTTCGTCATATCAAGTGACCCCTGAATTATAGATGTCAGAGGCATCATACCTGGATTAAGGAATACAACTGGATCTGTTGCTCCGTAGTTCAAAGTCCTTATTTCATTTGGAAATCAAAGTACTAGAATCTGGACGAGACACACAGAATCCAAAGTATTTGAAGTCCAGTGTGAAGTTTCTGCAGTCTGTACTGATTTGGGTTGCCATGTCATCTTCTGGTGTTGCTGGTGGTTGGGCCACTATGTTTTTTTCAAGTCCAAAGTCAATGTAGCATCTAACAGGAGATTTTGGAGCACTTTGTGCTTCCATCTGCTTACAAGCGTCAAGGAGATGCAGATTTCCTTTCCAGGCGGAATTTAGCACCTGTGCATCGTAACAAAAGCTATGACCAAATGACTTGCTGACCATGTGATTACTATGCTTGACTGGCCAACCGATTCACTTGATCTGAAAGAGAATCGGTGGTATTTTCAACAGAAAGATAAGCAACACCTGACCCACCTCAGCAGTGCCGCAACCTGACTGCCTCCTCGCCCCCCTGCATCAATGCAGTCATTTCTGGTAAAGGAACTCCCGACCAACTACTGAGTGTATAAAGTTGGACATGTCTGTATGTAAATCGTTTTAATAGATCTTAGGAAATATTCTAATAATTAGAGATACTAGATTTCTGATTTTTATAAGCTGTAAGCCATCATCATTAAAATTAAACAAAACATTATTTAAATATTTCACTTCACATGTAATGAATATAGAATATATATACAAGTTTACCTTTCTTCAGTGAAATTATGAAAAAAGTTAAATTTTATTTAGATTTTTTTTGAGATGCACTCATATAACAGTATATCATCTGCATAAAAATGAACGCAGGATAAAGTGAAGACTAATTGGAAAAATTTAGGTGGAGAGAACAGACTCTTTTTGTGAATGCTGATGCTGTAGACTGCATGCATCACTCTTCAGCCTACACTACATGGGCTGATAAAATCAAACCAATAATCTGACACGTTGACCTTTCAACCATGTTCACACTTTTGCAACACCACAACACACTTCTGAACACTTTGATGCTCTGAACCAGATGAAACCTTCTTATATAAGTTGTAGTAACAAAAACGACACCATTCCCCCTGACACTATAGTTAGTGAAAGTCATTGCTTTACTTCCCACTAACTGAGATGCACTGACATAAAACTGTAAATGCAAACAATGTCTTTGCTTAACGAGTACATTAAACTTAATTTATAACAGTTTTGAAGCTGTCTGTGCTTTTTCATATATAAGGAGGAATATAATTTTGCATACAGTGCTTGTTTCATTTAATAATTTGCACTTGATTTTTATAAGTACGGAACACTTTTGTAATGGTGCAAAGATGAGTGGGACTGTTAATGCTTACTATTGAATCCTTAATTTACTCAAATTTATTTCTTAAACACAGCAAACATTGACCAAAGTGCTACACATCAATCAATAAAACAATTATGAAAACCCAGCAGTAGGGGAATACAGTTGAAAGCATAATTAAAGCTTAATCTTAAATAATTAAATAAGCAATATTGCTGACAGAAAAACACTAAACGGAAGAGGAAAGTTTTTAGTTGAGGTTTAAAAACTGTTACCAAGAATCAGAATCAGAATATAATAGACCTGATCTAGTTAGTAGTTAGTACTAACTATTAACTAACTAGCTAAACCTGATCTGGAGGGAGAGGCTGTTTAAAGATGCTAAGATATGTAGGTAAAATGAGTTCATGTTTCTGTCTACCAGTCAGGAGTCTAGCAGCAACATTTTGGAATAACTGAAATATTGACAGCAGTGCCTTACCTAACCCTGTGTGTAAAGAGCTGTAGCAAGCCAATCTGGATGTATTAAAAGCATAAATCACTTTCTTGAGGTTCTTCAAACAGAAAGGGCTTGGCTTTAGCTAAAAAGTTCACTGGAAGATCCACACATCCAGTTTCAAAAAGAAATCAAAATTACATCAAGGTTCTTTACATTATTTTTACAATATGAAGTCAGAGATCCCAGAGTTATGTTTATAAATTGAGCTGGTTGACAGTGAGTGTGATTAAAACCCAGGATTTCAGTTTTATTCTCACTGAGTATGAGGAAATTCTGTAAGATATAATCTCAGCTAAACAGCAACAAGAAGGAGCTGACTGAGGAGTCAGTCTGGTTTTACAGGTAGGTATATCTGAATGTCATCAGCATACAGGTGACAGGAAATATTGTGCTTTTTATATATGGATCCAAGGGGCAATATGCATAATGACTGGGCTTAAATGCCAAAGGTCAAAGAGTATCCACCAATACTAATGGAAAAGGACCTGTTAGTCAGATATGACTTGAACCAATTTAGTGCAGAGTCGTAAATATCAACGTATTGCTCAAGTCAGGAAATAAATATTCCACGATCCAGTGTGTCAGAGGCGGCAGGGAGATCAAGTATTAGTAATACACAACAGATCATTAAAAGCAAACACTTAGTTTAGTTATATGACACAGGGATGTGACAAAAAACTGAATTTACTGATGAATAAAAATACCAATCTAAGACAGTGTGGCTAATTTAAAATGAAGAAGAGCTCTTAAACAATGGTATAATATATCAGGTTCAAGTTACTTAACCTCCTTAGGTACTGCACACACACCCTTTATGATGTGATGTGACTCTTGTTTTATTTATTTAGTTAGTTAGTTTTTGAGGGAATTAGCAGAATTTTTAAGTGAAGTCATCAATTTGCATTTTACAGTGATGAGTTTGTTGTTCTCTACAAAGAACAGTGCAGCCGCCTCTCGGCATGCATAAGCAGAATGTATGCATGGGGCAGCTTTTACTCACCAACGGCTGCAGAGATATAAAGTTTACAGTCCACTGGAGAAGGAAGAAATGCACTTAAATTTTCCTGTGTTTGCTTATTACAACAGCTCATTGGATGGTTTCTGTAAGTTGCTACCAGTAAACTCACTCTGAAGGCATTTGTAAACTCAACCCGGTGTCAGTCCCGAGTGAAGTTTTATGGATTTAAATGCTCTTTTTCAGTAAACACAGGCCACAGCTGTGCAGAAAGTGAAGCAAGTCAAGCTCTGTTGGAACAGAAAGCAGAGCAGCAGCCAAGCCCCAACAGGCACGAAGACCAAGCTGTGTTTACTCCCAACTGCCAGACTGATAACATCACTGCTTCTCGCTTGTTTGTGCCTTTGAGTCAGTGTGAATGAGAAGCCTGATTATGAAGAAAGCCCTGGATGATAAAAATCTCCAGAAAAGTGACTGGAAAGCTGTTGATGTCATTGCAGAAGTATCTCAAAGTGGAAGTGAATCACCCTTAATCTCCTGGAATCGTTACGTTCATGTGTTAGGGGATGCAAATGCAAACTTTCTCGACCTCAGACTCATTCAAAGATTGTAACAGGACCCTTTGTGAAACATGTGAGGATCAGGTTTTGACTCACTGTGCTCAGGTACAGCTCCACAGGTGCAACCATTCACCTCAGATGTACACACAGCATGGAGGATCCAAACTTTACATTTTCAGACATGTTTAAAGATTCATACACATGTGAAAGATAAATCTGACGCTCATGTCAAAACAATCCCTGTTTTTCTGATAGCTCTCCCCTCTGTTGTGTTAACCACATTATTACAAAATCTTTTTACCCATGTCAGAGTCTCCATCTCCGCTCTGAGCCTCAGTTACAGCCGGCAGCAGCAGCAGCATCACAGCGAACCTCCAGCCAAACAGCATCTCCTCACCAGAGTCTCCGTCCAGCTGCAGAGACAGTCTCACCTGTTCCTCTGCTCTTTCATAACTTCCCCGCCTCACCAGCTGAGCGCTTTTCTTGTCAGCAGGCTGAGAGAGAGGAAGGAGGAGTGGCCATCAGTCTGCAGAGGAAGGAGGCGGAGGAAGGGGTGATGGTGGGTGGCGGAGGTCTTACAGGATGTTCTGTAAATCAGAAACCATCTGTGATTAGCAGGTTCTGTGGGGTAGGGAGGTGGACAGACAGTAAAGTCTCAGATTATAGATGAAATCACCACTCAGTCACGCTGCCACGACAACTTCCTTTTAACTACAGGCTGGAGTAAAAGTGATCAGAACAGAAACATTCAGAGCAAAGCTGCTCAGTTCATTCTGAAACACATTTACAATCCGAAGGTTCAGACCAAAGTGAAATTAATACAATTAACTTAAGATTAAGAGTGAACAAAAAGACTAAAGGAATTGAAATCTGCAAACACAAATGGAAATACAGCACATAAAAAAATAGTTCATACAATTCTAACCAGCTTGAAATTTAGTCTGAGCTCCTTGATTCTTCAGCACAGCCTGAACTCTCTGAGCCAAGCTTTCTGTCATGTCTTTAAGTTGTCTTCAGGAATAGTTCTCCAGGCTTCTTGAAGGACATTCCAAAGATGTTGGCTGCCTTTTGTTCTGTTCTCTGTCAACATGATCCCACACTGCTTCAGTAATGTTGAGGTCTGGGCTCTGGGGAGGCCAATCCATGACTTATAGTGTTATATTGTGTTTTTCTATCCAGGCAGTGTGTTTGGGATCATTGTCATGCTGAAACATGAAGCCAATCAGATGCTTTCCAGATGGTGTTACATGGTGGATCCAAATCTGACAGAACTTTTCTGTCCTCATAATTAAATCAATTTTAACAAGATCTCCAACACCACTGGCTGAAATGCAGCCCAAACCATGACAGAGCCTCCACCGTGTTTTACTGATGGCTGTAGACCCTCACTGTTGTAGCTCTCTCCTGACCTCCTCTGTACAAACTGATGATTTGAACCAGAAATGTCAAATTTGAATTCATTCATCAATAACACGTGTTGCTGTTGATGTTCAGTCCAGTTCTTGTGTCATTTTCATAGCTCAGCCTTTTCTCCATTTCCCTTCCTTAAGAATGTCTTCTTGACAGCCACCCTTCCACTCAGACCATTTCTGATGTGGCTTCAGTGAACAGTAGATGGATCAGCTGAAGGTCCAGATGTATCTCTCAGGTCCTGTGTCAGGTCTTTTTACCTATTTCTTAAGGACTTGACTTTCAGATACTTTTCATCTGCTGCAGAAAGTATTTTAGTCCTCACACTTCTTCTGTCCTCCACTTGTCCAGTTTCCTCACATTTTTAGGGACACACTGCACACCATGCTGAGCTATGCCAAGTATTAAGCTAATACCTGTTTGGAAATACACTTCTTGGTGCAAAAATCCTTTTTTTCTGTCTGTCAAACTGTGTTATCTTTGGTATTTTTCATAGATTCAACTAAAGAAATGGGAACAAATGATGTGTTTTGTTGAAAGGCTGCTAGTAACAAAGTGGTCTGTTTGGTAATTTGGTAAGTTGTCTGTTTTGTGTCGACACAGCACCGGTTCATTCCTCATGTTAGGCATCTTTTTAAGGCTAGAATGGCTCACAGATAATTTCATATTCCTCTGAAAATGATCAGATACAAGGACTGGAGTAAAAATGAGTGAAAAAGCAGCCAAGGTCCAAAAAACACTGAAAGAGCTTCAGAAAGCCTCAAGAACTATTACTTAAGATCACTTAAAAGAAAAAAGAGAAGTTAGTCTGGTGTAAACGATTTTTAAAATGTCCTGATGTGAAGATGACAGATGTTCCACAGTTTACTGCAAAGACCTGATCTCCTTTACCGTTTCATCTGGACATCAGGACAATCAACTCAGCAGACCTACTGATCTGTGGGTGTGTGTGAGGAGGCAACATAGCAACGACCTGAAAACAAACCATCATTAAGTCAATTCTAAAACCTGACTGAGTGAAAGCGAAGACGCTAATGTGAGTCAGGCAGCAGAGTTACGGACAGCTGCAGCCGAGAAAGCAACCACAGACTGACACCTGAATACAGACTAGCCAAAATGAAGGTGTGAACATATCTTGAAGTCTCCTAATTAAAGAAACAGTTTCACTTTCACAAGTATGTTGGGTTAAAAGATGCTACATTTCACTACTGTAAAAGCGTCACGGATCAAGCCCAGGATCCTGCAAAGGGTTTTGTGTAGATACTTGAAGGATTACATAGAAGTCAGAGATTTTAAAAAGCTTCTGTTAGTGTAAATTAAGAAGATTTAGTAGTTAACTAAATGGAGTGCTTAACATTTCCCTCAGCAGCTGGTAGGGCCCAAAAACAAAGCTGCAGTATCTGTCAGGTTTACCCCAATACTGTTTCAAATGAAATGGAAACAAGCAGCTGTTTGTTTAAAGAAACTACAGAGGACTGAGAACAGAACCCTGAGGAACCCCAAGACTGCCAGAGTCAAAAAGCGATGATATCAAAAGTTTGCAGCTCCTTTAATTTAACTTTAAGATGCATTTCCTGCTACAGCTTAAACTCGTTTACCTGCATTGTGCACAATGAGAAATTAACTAAAATGTTTAGTTTTGCCGACTTTACCAGTCAGAATACTGTTTAGTTTATATTTACATGAAACCATGGCCAGAACGATCATTATAAAGGCCCTGAGCAGAGATTTCTTTGTGCCCTCACCGGCTGTCAGGAAAATCCCCATTAACACAACCAGAAACATGGCCGAGTTCCATGAAACTGGTAGGTTTTTTATATTGTTGCTAAGAGACAAACAAGTGGTTTAGAAAAGTGGTTTGGATTAAACCCAAACCATATGAACAGTGAGCCTGACAGACTCCCAGATGATTCGGTGGCTGAGCTGAATAGGGATCAGGTGGATGTCGCCACAGGTAAGTGCTGCTTCACGGCGACTGGTTCTGTTGTGTTAGTGAGACAGGGAACAGCAGATAATCAAGAGGCGGATGCACTCACACCTTTAAGCATCTGGATAAAATCTGAAATCTTGAAACCAGGGTTTCAGGTAATACCTCGTTTCTTCTTTAGAGAGGATGGATAACATAAAACAGCCCGGTCTCATCCCCGCTGGCACGTGCCATACATGTACCCAGTGTGCCTGTACCCTGAGCCACAGAGCTTTCAGTCTAAACCAGTTAACTGTTAATGAGCTGACCCCCATCAGGAGCTTTGAGTGCCCAATCCTGACCAGTGAGTTAAAGTAAAAATAAAAGCTGAAAAACTAAAGAAATCAGTAAGTAAAACAAAGGGCAAAACTCAAGTGGACCCACAGGATGTGAACCAGCGTGTCCTGGTGAGACGCCTTCAACCACAGGTCAGTAAGTCTCTACAACAGGACAGGTCCCTCCCAGACGTCTCCGGTGTCAGAGCGTTGACTCCAAAGGGCATCCGGCAAAACAGCATGGAATTTTTTTGACACTGATCATCATTCATGATACACCCTGTGGCCAAAAGTACTGGGCCACGCCTCTCCTTAAGGTTAAGGTGGGATGTGCAGGTGGTCCAGAGGCTCAATATAAAGGCATGAAGTTAATATTTATGTCGTTCATCAAATCTAAAGATGACGATCGCTGTGAACGTGTTCGCTGCGTAAATAAGGTCAACCTGACGGATGTGAAGAACCAGAAAGTAAAAATAGCAGTTATCAGTGTGTGGGAACTTTTCTCTTTGCTGTGACCAGACTGCACACAGTTTATCTGTTACAGCCATCTTTGTGCAGGGACCTGCTGCCTGTCATGGCTCTGAGAGGCAAGAGTGTAGAGTTTGTGCAGCAAACCTCTACCGAACAGCAACCATGGAGCTGAAAGTCTAACTAGTAACCTACAAACCACTTCCTGTCTACTCTGGTTTGTTTTCAAATGAGGCCAGCATCTGTTTAAGTTCATTACGAGCTTCAAATTCAGGCAGGACGTCTATCACCTGGAGCCGACACATGACGGCCAGAAAAACCTGCCGACGCGTCACCATTTACAGAAAAGAAACCCGTCTGCTCTGACGTCGGCCCCCCACGTTTCTGCTTTCTGTCCATTTTTGCTTATGTTTCCTTTGTTTCTCTATGTGAGAATTTAGCTTCTCAGCAGCCCGCAGCCTCAGCGTGGTTAGCTCTGTTTCCTTCTCAGCCAGGGCCAGGCACGCTGCTCGTTTCAGGTCACGAAGCAGGGCATGCTGGGAAACTGTGGTGCAATACCTCGACGAGAGGTCGAGGCAGCAGGAGCTGCACAGACGTCGCAGCCGGAGGAGCAGAGGGGTTAAAGATTGAAGCAACGCTGGTTTATTTGAACCCAAACGAGGCTTCAGCGCAACAGCAACACGAGTCACAAGATTCAAAATGTTCACGAGTGGAAAAATAAAGGAAAAGAGGAGTTTTCAGAAAGCCAGAAGGAGCAACAACCATCTTAAGAGGTGTGCATGGTCACACAAAAAGGTGTTGTGACACCAGATTTCAAATCCAGCACCAAAATGAGTATCTTTACCTCTTTTGTTGGTGTGACCCTTACTCTTACACTGCATTTTAATGGCCTGTTTGTTAGATTCAGGCACCAAAACTACCGGCTTACCTATCGTGAGCCGTTTTTACTGGAGGTTTGAGTTATAACCCAACAGCCGCCTCTTTCTTCAAAACTCCGTTTTCTTGTATCCTCAAAGAATTCTTGAAAACGTGCAGCACAGACATGAAACAGTCTTCAACTGCAATGAGATTAGTTTCAAAGTCACGCTGACTGTAACAGAAGAAACAAAAAATCTCTTTCTGTGTGTGGATCTGATCTCATACCCAACCGTGTGGTTATAAAGAAAAAAAAAATCACCTACCTGAAATATTTAAATAATGTCTACTTGCAAAAAAGCATAAATATGCCAGAAATGTCATTAGATTTACAACACTGCAATAATCTTCATCCAGCCCGTATTTCTTTTCAGTGGTCTCGATCAAAAGTTCTCCAGGTTTTCTGTAGGTCTTTCGAAAGGTTTCTTTGGACACTGGCTGCTTTTTCAGTCCCGTCCTTCACAGCCAATCATTTCCACAGGATCATTTGTTTGTTTACCACTGATCTATGAATGATTTAAACATAAAAAAGGCGCGTAACACGAGGGGTGAACAAGTGTTCTGTCGACACAAAACAGACAACTTAGACACTTTTGTTACAAGCAGCCTGTCACAAAAACACAACATTTGTTCTCATTTCTTGAAAAATCCCAAAGACAACACAGTTTGACAGGTTTAAATAGGATTTTTGCACCGACAAGTTGATTCCCAAAGAGTTTTTAGCTGAAAATGCGGCACGCAGCGTGTCCTTAAAAATGTGAGGAGACTGGACAAGAGGAGGACACAAAAGAAGCACCAGGCCTAAAAAACTGAACACAAGACCTGGACTGAAAATCAGCAGCAACATATGAGATCAATCCAAATTTGAAAATTTTGGTTTAACTCACCATCAGAAGGGGTCAGGAGAGTTCCAACAGTGAGTGTCTACAGCCAGCTGTGGAACATGGTGGAGGCTCTGTCATGGTTTTGGTTGCATTTTAGGCAGTGGCTTTGGGGATCTTTTCAGACCAAACGCTGGGTAGAACTGTTCAAACTCTATTTTTGCCTAATGTACCTCATTTCCATTCATGTTTGCAAATGTTTGAATAGATTATTGCACCTTTTTCCATGTTTTCCTAACAATATATAAATAAATGAGACTGCTGCACAGTAATGCATTCTTTGGTATTCGGACAAATGTATCGACACGTACGCTGTAAAGGAGGCGTTATGTTTACTGCATATTTTGAACTTTTTCAGTGTCACATCTGACCAGTGCTTCTCTAATAATAAAATCAGATAAACTCTAAAACTAATCCAGAAACTAAACAGCTTTAAACAATAAAAACCTACACTTTGTCTCTTTAGGCCTGTGCACTCAGCGCTTTTGTCTCTCATCCTAATCGAACATTTTGATTGGCTCTAGTTTGTGAAAGTCCACAGGACAGACACTTTCCTACTTTTCTATCCACTGGCTGTGAAGAAATAAAGAAAGGAGAAGTGGCTTTCATCAGGGATCATCTGCAGTTACTCTCAGCAAGGACAAATCGCAAGTCAGCTCAAAGTCACAGGCTGTGCAGATTCCTGTACAACAGAAACTGCTGCAGTGAAAAGGAAATGCAGCTACGAAAGTCCAGGAAACAACTGACGACTGGGTGAAGCTGGTGGAGGTGACTGACAGGGGTTTTACCCATTTTCATTTGTTTATTTCTCAAGGGGAAACATGTGATCTAAAGTGACACGAAGCAAGAAGACATGTTTCCATCATTGGATGCACCCCAGCGAAAAAGCAACCATTACAGGAAGCAGAACAGCCACAGTTCAAAACAGCGTGAAGAGTTGTGGATATGTAAGAACACCAGAGCTTCTACGCTCATTGTGTTTGCAAAGCTGTTAAATGTGCATATATAGTGCACTTTTCACCCCAAACCTCAAAATTTCCTGTTATTTTAATTTCAACGTCAGTAGATTATATGCAGAAAAGTATTGGGACGCCACTTGTCCCTTTTTTGAAGCTGGAACAGCTTCCACTCTTCTGGGAAGGCCTTCCACAAGATGTTGGAGAGTGTCTGTGGGACTCTTTGTCCATTCATCCAGAAGAGCATTTGTGAGGTCAGACACTGATGTTGGACGAGAGGACCTGGCTCACAGTCTCTGCTCTAGTTTATCTTGAAGGTGTTGAATTAGGTTGAGGTCAGGGTTCTGTGTGGGCCAGTCAAGTACTTCCACACCAAACTCATCCGCCCATGCCTTTATGGAACTTGCTTTGTACACTGGGCACAGTCATGCTGGAACAGAAAATGGCCTTCCCTAAAATGTTCCCACAAAATTAAAAGCATAGATTTATCCAAACTATCTCAGTAAGCTGAGACATTAGGATTTCTCTTCACTGGAACTAACGCGACCAGAAAAACAACCCCACCGCTGTATCCCTCCCCCACCAATTTTACCCACCAAACAGGCAGGTAATATTCTCCTGGCATTCACCAAACACAGACTGCTCCATCAAACTAGAGCATGTTTCCACTGCGCCACTTCAGTGGCGGTGCGCTTTACACCACTCTGTCTGACACTTGGTATTGTGTTTGGTGGATGTAAGGCTTACAAGCAACTGCTCAACCATGGAAACCCATGCCATGAAGCACAGTTTTTTGTGCTGAAGTTCATGCCAGAGGAGGTTTGGACCTCAGCAGTTATTTTTTAACACACTCTGCTCCTCAGCACTCGGTGACCCCGCTCTGTAACTTTACGTGGTCTGACACTTGGTGGCTGAGTTGCTGTGGTTCCTAAATGTTTCCACTTTGCAATAATCCCACTTCCAGCTTATGGTGGAATATCTAGAAAGAAATGTCACCAGCAGTGGTGGCATCCTATTACAGTATCATTACAGTGAGCTCTTTAGAACCACCCATTCTTTCTTCATGTTTGTAAAGGCAGACTGCATGGCTAGCTGCTGTGGTAATGGGACTGAATCAAACACCTGGATTTAATCATTAAAGCTGTGTCCCAATACTTTTGTTTATATAGGGTAAGTTAATTTTCCAGATCCTCCATCAGTGACACGCCCGCTCACGAGTTAGCCACTGTGGCCGAGTTAGTTTGTTGCTCCTGTGACTTCACTGTTTTCTTTCTTTAAAAAGTACAAATGTGTGTGGAAAATGTATTTTTAACTTGTTAATATTAAAAAAAATAAATGTTTGATTCTGACTGGCTGCTGTTCCAAAAGTCTCCACTAGAAACCGTACTGCAACCTGCACATTTAGCAACACTAGCTGGTTGCTATGACAGTGTTTTCAGTTTAGTTTAGTTTTTGTCCATGTGATAACAGTTAGCCCATGCCTTACTATATTTATATGGTCTAAGAAACTAGATTACATGATTTCATATCCTTTATAACGCTGGTCAGGGGAAACCGCTATGTAAAAAATAGGCTAGGCTTAAATAAAGTTAGCTGTGGCTATCTTAAAGCCACTGAGGTCACGTCTGTTTTTTACACCGATGAAAACTGAATGTTTGTCGGGAATATTTTTTATTCGGTGATAAAGAAGTGAAAAGTTGAGAATGCGATGCTGGTTTTGGAGCAGACGTGTAGCCTGGAGTTTGTTGCACTGGTTGTAGTCTGGAGAACATGTTTACATGCCGTTTGTAGGTGTGAGTGTTGCGAGCCAGCGGTGGGTGGAGATGACACCCGGTGGGTACGAGGGTGAGGTGTTAGTGGGACGTCGAGCTCTCGAATGCATCTGTGGGCGGCGGCTGCGGTTAACGTGCAGCTTTCGGTGTTCAGGAGACAACCTGGAGAAAATCATGGAAGGAAAGAAGGAGACGGCGCAATTCTTTCTACTAAAGCAGAAGCTGCTGATTTCAGTTCAGATTCATTCGCGATAATGGAGGTTTAAAGATCCCGCGGCGCTGAAGAGACATAAGTCTTCGGTGCTTGGATGGCACTCTGCTTTCTCTGCTGCACCTTATCTGGGAGAAGAAGCTCACCCCCGCCCCCACCAAACCACACGCCTGAGGTTCCTATCTCCGCTCTGCATCGCAAAACATCTTCAGCTGTGGTTTGGTGCACTCGGTCGCCTCCCTCTCAGCCTCTGATGGGAATCTGATGAGCCACCTGTTTACAGAGAGTGCTGCGGCTCTGGATCTTGGCAGGTTCAAGATACCGGGAGCAGACAGGGAGGGAGCTTTGCATCACCTGCAACATAAAGCCTATATATGTAAAGCAAAATGTAAACTAACGTCTGAGAGGAGGATGCCCAGGATCAGTCAGCTGCTCCGCCAGATGAAAGGAGTCAACAAGAATGTTCATTTTTATAACTGTCTCCTGCTGTAAACAAATATCCCAGTTGTGGGACTAATAAAGGCTGATCTTGTCTTCTGGTTGGCCAGCTTCTGGAAGCCCGTTGCTGGTATTAACTTAACATGAAATATCTAACCATTTAAACTTTAAATGCACCACAGAAAATGTGTAAAAGGACAAAAAAGGTTCCCTTTAAAATGTGTAAAATGTGTTTGTATTTCTTTAATTTAATGATTTCCAATAAAACAAAAAAGAACAATAATACAGTCCAAAAGTACACTGTAACTGGGTCTAAAAGTATCTGAGCTATTCTTTCCTGACTGAGTTTGAGTTTGTTTATAGGCTCCGCCACATTTAACAAGCGTATACCCACGTATGAAAAATTTGGTACTCTGGCATAAGCTGAATAAGTTATTGGTAAGTTCTGCATAAGTTATGAGCATACTGAAGCACGCTGGTATACATCGTAGTACGGCAAGGTCATAGAAAAATTTTAAAATTTCCATCGTTTGGCAGAGTATTGTTCATACGTCCTGCATGCATGGGCCATAAGGTTTAGGCAAGTTATGCAATCACTGACACACGTTGACACATGTTACTTGTAAGTTACTCATAAGTGGAAATACATGGAGATAAGGGCCCTGTCACACCATGATGATTTAACAAGCTTATGCCCACGCATCCAAATTCCCCTGAAACACTGGCATATGCAGAATAATGATGTTAAATGGACGTATACATAATGTATTGCTAATATATATAGAACGTAATACCAACAAGTGTTAGCGTACTGCCAGCATTCACAATTTGAAGCCGATTTATACCACTTTCCTTAAACGCACCACATACACCATTATTCAGCAGCTGTGTGTTAGAAACATGTTCAGTACGACTGGATCACGCCAACTCTACACACATCAATATCCATTAGAGGTGTGTTTGATATATGTTACACATATGTTAAAAATATGTTACTCATAGGTTATTAATACCTTTTGGCTAAGCTAGACAGTATCTCCACATATTTCGACACACAAGTAACCTGAGTCTCCAATTGCATAAAGTACCTGCAACATATGGTCCTCGTACCTGTGACGTATGAGCCATACACTGGCAAACGTCAGAGATTTTGTGCTCAAAATTTTCCCGCGACCTCACTGTACTTGGCTTGACGAGGGAACTTTCTAACACCTCAAGAAACATTCTCCGCTTGTTTCTCTGGGTTGAGTTCCACCCTAAGGTGGAGGTGGGTCCACAACGTGTATGCAATGTATGCAGACACATCTACGATGTTATAAAACTCAACCCCTGGCCATCTCCTGGTCATTCGCTGTAGGTGGCAGTCAGCTTGTCCAGTTGTCCAGTCCTCTGTTTTATTGTAGTCCAGAATAATCATGGACTTTTTCTCACTTCCTGATGACACAGCTGTGAAAAGTGGACTTAAGTATCACACTCCATTTTTTAAAAATCTTATATTATAACCAGGTCAAATTGACCTGAAGACAAAAGGTCATAATTTCCAAATGAGACATTTCATGATTTAGTGAAAATGTTTTTTTTTGTTTTTTTTTAAATAGGTGTCCCCGTAGTGCAGTGGTTTACACGTTTACTTTACACGCAAAAGGTCCCTGGATCAATTCCAGGTGGAAAAACAAGCCCCTCTCACCATGGAGGGTTGCATCAGGAAGGGCATCTGGCATAAAATCTCTGCTAAATCATCAATGTGGATTAATCTGCTGCGGTGACCCCTTGTGGAGAATACAAGGAAGCAGCCAAAGGTACATTTTTAAAATTCTGTTTAAACAGAGTTTCATCACAAAGTCAAAAAACCTTGATGAGGTAAAGGAATTTAAATGTTACTTTTATGCATTTAAAACCTAAACACGCGTCGGTCCTGATGCTAACCTGACAGTAATAAAAAGCTATGTTGCCCTAGCTAACCTTGCATTTATCCACTTGTGTTTCATCCAAGTTTATCGCCTGCAGTTGAAAAATATCTGTGGCGTAGCTGAGCAGCTCCATGCAAGCCTTACATTACCAACAAGTGTTGGACAAAGTGGTGCAAATCACCGGTCTGGGTTTGGTGAATGCCAGGAGAATGCTACCTGCCTGACTGTAAAGTTTAGCAGAGGAAAGATAATGCTATGAGGCCGTTTTTCTATGGTTGGCCTGGACTGCTTAGTTCCAGTAGAGGGAAATCTTACACTACGTTTCCACTGCAGGCAATTTCACTTTTTTGCTGTGATCTGATTTTTTTTGCGTGGTCGTTCACGTTATAATTTAAATACAACCACCATCAGCACGTCGTGTTTACAGAAGTAACTATGGATGCTACACATGTTAGCATGAGTAAAACTTCACTTTCTTTCCACTGATGTTGACATTTGATCTCACCTCGTCTCGCCTCCTCCAGTGCCTCCTTCTCACTTCGGTGACATGAAAGTCAGATGAAATATGACATGGCCGTTCAGACTGAGGTTGCTTTGAAAAAACATCAGATATGTATCAGTTCAGGACCACATATGGAAGTGTCCTGAATCCGATTAGAAAAAATCGGATCTGTTCTGTTCACACTGTCATAGACAAATCAGATATGGATCACATATAAGCAAAAAAACTGAATTCAGGCCACTTTTGCCTGCAGTATGAATGTAGCCTCAATGCTTCAGCTTACCAAGACATTTTGGACAATTCAAGGCTTCCAACTTTGTGGGAACATTTTAGGGAATGCCCTTTTGTATTCCAGCATGACTGTGCCCCAGTGCACAAAGCAAGCTTTATAATGGCATGCTTGGATTAGTTTGGTGTGGCCGAACTTGACTGGCCCACACAGAGCCCTGACCTCAACCCCATCCAACACCTTTATGAGCCAGATCCTCTCGACCAACATCGGTGTCTGATCTCACAAATGTTCTCTTTTATGAATGACCAAAAGTTCCTAAACACTCCAAAATGTTGTAGCTGTTCTGGCTGCAAAGGGGGACCAACTCTATAGTCACGCCTAAGGATTTAGAATGGGATGTCATAAAAGCTTCAGTACTTCCGTCCATATAGTGTAAAATGTCTATCAGCTGAGTTTGCTTTGACTGAAATGAGAGCAGCTATCAGATAAACGCAGGAAGCAGCGAAATACAAACAGCAGGGTGGATGTAGAAATGAACTAAGTGCCTAAAGTTAAAGCAGGGCACTTCTTTTTTGGCTTCATGTAATAAAAAACAGAAAAGCGTCTCTCTCTCCATCATCTAGTAACGGATTCGTTCATGTGAAGCGTCAGGGAAAAGTGAAACTAGGTCCAAAGTCGAAACCCAAACATGAAAAGTGGAAGAAAATGTGACATTTTAAGAGGAACTCTACTAAAATATTTACCAGTGACTCACCAGTGAGTCAGGCAGTTTTTACATCAGTTACTTAACTGATAAATGAAAGTGATCATTTCATCCTGGCACACCATTTCTCTGCAGTTCTGTGGAAATGACGACAGCGTCGTGTATAGGACTGCAGGTCTGCGACAGCGAACGCTACACGCTCAGGACGTCCTTCGCATACATACAGTACATATACCTGCCTCCACGTATATCTGCGTATGGTACAGCTATTTATGTCTTTACACCTACACCCATACATGAAACCACAGTGTAAAATCTCATGGTGCTGAATTTGAGTGAAGCCACACCAAAATGAGCGAGTCTTTGAAGCCGAGGCTACAGCAGCCACATGAATGTCTCCTCCGTGCAGCCTCGGTACAAACGCTGCTTCCTGCTCCTCAGGGCTTGTTTGTGCTTTTTTCAGCCCAGCAGGCTTTTTTTTTTTCCTCCTGCTTGACACTTTACAGCGTGTCAGCCAGAGTCTAAATGCAAACCTAACACTGAATTTCTGTAGAAAGGTGTTGCAAGCTGTGCAAACAGGGTTAGGCTTGTTCAGAAATGACTTGTCACCACATCCTCTTCCTTGACTTATGATTTGTCTTCATCCTTTGAAAACAACAAGCAGCACCTCTGGTGTGAAGTGAAACGCTGGTGCTGTGAAACTGCTCCTGAGCCTCCGGGAACTTTTACCGGGCCGAGTCCGTCCAGTCGGCGGCCTCGGGCGCAGCTTCAGGCTTCATTCAGCCGCGGGGCACTTTCTGTTTCTGCACCGCAGACGCTGAGATGACTGATGAGGAGGCAGACACGAGGCCTGCTGGGACTCACTGCTGATACATGGAAACAAGCGCACCAATGAGGAAGTTCGCCTTTTCCCAGTTCTGACTTCCGCAAAGTGTACAAACTGTGGTTTCACTGATCAGGTCAGATCTACCCGGGCTCTGACAGACCTCACACTGCTCCCCTCGTGCCCCTCATGGCCCCAGACTCCCACCAAGCCCAGTATGACCAGTAAGGCTCTGCCTAAACCTGTGACTTTCACTGAACGTGATTTCATAAAGAATATGAAACAAAACAGTGCAGAACCACAAACTCGGACAACAGCAATGCTTCTACCAAGGCCTGTGGAACATCTGCGGCTCTGTGCAAAACTCTTGAGCCAGCCCTCACTTCTTTATATTTTAATTTTTCTTCCATTTTTTAAAAAGTGGTCTTGAGCAGTAGTTCTCCAGGATCATTTTCACTCCAGTTCTTGTACATTTCTTCTTCTTTCATTTGCCTCCGTCTCACCCTGTCCCTTGCATCCTCTTCCCTCACACCAACCCTCTGCATGTCCTCCTTCACTACATCCATCAATCTTCTCTGTGGTCTTCCTCTTTTCCTCCTGCCTGACAGCTCCATCTTCAACATCCTTTGTCCAATATATCCACTATCCCTCCTCTGAACATGTCCAAACCATCTCAGCCTTGCCTCTCTGACTTTGTCTCCAAACTTCTCAACATGAGCTGTCCCTCTGATGTACTCATTTCTAATCCTGTCCATCCTGGTCACTCCCAGGGAACATCTCAACATCTTCAGCTCTGCCACCTCCAGCTCTGCTTCCTGTCTTTTTGTCAGTGCCTCCGTCTGCACA
>VUQH01080791.1:0-14248 GCA_015106775.1 Etroplus canarensis | reverse complement strand
GGACAGCTCATGTTGAGAAGTTTGGAGACAAAGTCAGAGAGGCAAGGCTGAGATGGTTTGGACATGTTCAGAGGAGGGATAGTGGATATATTGGACAAAGGATGTTGAAGATGGAGCTGCCAGGCAGGAGGAGAAGAGGAAGACCACAGAGAAGATTCATGGATGTAGAGAAGGAGGACATGCAGAGGGTTGGTGTGAGGGAAGAGGATGCAAGGGGTAGGATGAGATGAAGGCAGATGATCCGCTGTGGTGCCCCCTAATGGGAACAGCCGAAAGAAGAAGAAGGAGAATCAGTGTGTCGGTGATGCTCACTGTGAGTTATCACTGGTATACATTAAAGTCTAGTTTTGTGTTTATTGTGTTTTTGCATCAGTGTGTAAGTGAATCTTGCAGAAGTTAGAAGTGTTAATTAGATGCTTGGCTTAGGAAGAGAGCTAAAACTTACTGCACTGTCCTGTATTGCAAAATTAGAAATGCTTACTCTAGAATACCTTGTGGTTTAGTAATTAGTGTGTCTGTATGTTGGTGTATGTCTATGTATGCGTAAATAGGTATGTGGTATAAGATGCAAGGATGTTTTGTATAAGGTAGTAAGGAACTTACTACAGTAGTTTGACAGCTTAGTCGTGTGTGTGTGTGTGTGTGTGTGTGTGTGTGTGTGTGTGTGTGTGTGTGTGTGTGTGTAGGCTGAGAATAACAGCAAAAACTTACACTTTGCTTTTCTTCAAGGAACAACTTGACAGCTGTGTGGGTTTTATGATGACTATAATCTGCAGATGTGTTTTCACTTTATGTATGTTTCGCTTCTCAGAGCTAGTGTTGACATGATGCAGCAGCAGTCATTAGCATAATTTTATGCACACATATATATCATGTTTGTATCTGCTCATCACACATCCAGTTTTTTCATGCACCATAAATTAGTAACAGAAGTAAAGAGTCAGAGAGAGAGAAAAACATAGTGAAAAAACCTACCTATACACAAATTAAGACTCTTAAACTGTAAAAAAGAGAAGGGGGAAAAAGCATTTCTGTCACTGCAGGAGGCAGATTACAGTTCATCATCACTTTATCTCAGTTGCTCAGATTTCTTAACATGGCTCTTAACTGCCAAAGTTGATCAGAAAAGTGTTATCGTGTTGACTTTTTTAATTGGGAGCCTTGCTTTCTACCCCAAAGCTGAGGGCTTCTTTCTGACTTAAATAATATATTTAAAGTTCTGATAGCAACATAATAAGATAATTTGTTATAAAGCATATTTTGGATCATAGCTTTATTTCTTTTTATAATGCTTTCTCACAAATGCAGAGGATGAAAACATTTGAAAAAGAACATTTTTACAGGGCTCTGGGCAGTTCTATGAAAAACTAAGCACCCTTGCTGCTTCCATAGGAATTAAGAGGGTAAATAACAGCCAGGTGCTGCTTGTCAAATGCACATGATTAACTGGTCATTAGCCAATGTAGCCACCTCTATAGAAGCAGTGGTTTTGACAGTTTGCTGATCTGTACCATTCAGTTGTGTGTTAACAGAATGCCACACTTGTTCCAGAAGTGGATGTCCCAGCAAATTCACCCCAAGGTCAGACTGTGCAATGCTCAGAAAAACTGCAAGAAACCCAAAAGCTACATGTCAGATTCTATAGGCCTCAGTTAGTATGTTAAGTGTAAAAGTTCAAGAAGGTACAATTAGAAAAAACATGTCAGCGCAGCTTAAGTTTGAAAAATTGCATCTGAACAAATCACAAGACTTCTGGAGCAATGTCCTTTGGAAAGGACGCACACAGCACACACAGGACACACAGCATATCAGCACAGACACCTCATACCAACTGTAAAGCATGGTGGTCAATTTTTTGGGCTTGCTTTGCAGTCACAGGACCTGGGCACTTTTCAGTCATGGAGTTTACATGAACTCCTCTGTATACTAAAGAATTCTAGAATCAAATGTGAGACCATCTGTTTAATAGCAAAAGCTTGGCTGTAACTGGATCATTCAACAGGAAAACGATCACAGGTACAGCTGCAATTCTTCAACAGAATGGCTGAAAAGGAAAACAATCAAGGTGTTATAATGGCCCAGTCGAAGTCCAGACCTCAACCCTATTGAAATGATGTGGTGGGACCTTAAGAGAGCTGTGCATAAATGAATGCCCGCAAACTTCAATGAAATAAAGCAATGTTGTACAGAAGGATGGGACAGAATTCCTCAATTACACACAATTACGTGAGATAATGTCATACAGGAAACAATTACTTCAAGTTATTTCTGCTAGGTCAAGGTAAAAATGAGTACAATTTCAAACAGACTTCAGCTGAGAAGTAGTAACACTGCCCAAGAGAACCAATTTCTCCATCCCATTTTCCTATAACAACCAGCTCCGATAATTGCAGGTCCTTCTGTAGAATATTCCAGGAAAAAAGTGCATTTTTTTCTAATTTTGTCCTGACTTCAGGACCAAGTATTTCTAAAATATTGTGAGAGCACAGGAAAGATTGCTTTCTGGGGTTTCACATGTGTATGTACACAACCAACCCAAAGAGTAATTTATGCTGTGTACAAAACCTAACCAATGGGAAAGCCTACAGACATGCAGAAATGGCAACTTCACGACTAATATTTACAACAGTTAAAAACTTTGTGTTAAGAAGTGAATTCTTTTTTAATGCCTTTTGAATAAATTTTCAATGCCATAACTTTATCACATATGAATTACTGTCTTGGAGACTGGACACAGGCAGGTCAGACCATAACACGATTATTAAAAGGATTTACTTTTTTTTTTAGCAAATTTTGAATAAAGGACAAATTCACCTCAACAATGTCACATGTTTTACCAAGCATAAGTATAATGTCATAAACTAAAGCATGATTAAATTTGAAGATATCTTTCTTGTGTATAAAACTTTTTCAGACTCTTGAATATGAACTTCACAAGGTATAGGGATGAAGTGAAAGTGTGATAATCAATGAGTATTCACAAGGGTTATTATTTTTTATTTGGCTACTTTGTTTTGTAGTTCAGCTTCCCATGTCTCTTCTTTTCTTTGTAAATAATTATGTAAAGTTGTAGTTATGTGATTCTGGGTATGTAGGTTCGTGTGTATGTCGTGGAATCTATGTGTAGGAAGCTGGTTAAGTTTTACCAAAAGAATTCTCAAGAGAGGAGATTAAATAAATTTTCTTCTTTTCACTCCTTTTCAATTATGCAAATCAAATTATAACCTGTTGATTCTTTTTCACTGTATGTTTTTCATTCTCAGTAAGTATTTAATTTCTTCTTCTTTTTCTTCTTACTTTTGTTATTATTATTATTATTATTCTCAGTAACTATTTAATTTCTTCTTCTTTTTCTTCTTGCTATTGTTATTATTATTATGTTGTTGTTGTTATTTTTTACCCATATTTATTTCATTTTGAATTATCAAAATAAACATTTTTCAGTTTCCAATAATATAACTCAACTCTTCCTCCAAATCCGTAAAAACAGTGGTTACTAGATAATCAAGCATATTGTCTTCATCATCATTGTCGACCACCGCTTTTCTGGGGGTCCGGATCATGGAGGCACCAGTTCAAGCAGAGAATCCCAGACTTTCCTCTCCCCAGCCACCTCCTCCAGCTCTTCAGGGGGCGTTCCCAGGCTACGCTGGGAGACATAGTCTCTCCAGCATGTCCTGGGTCTGCCCCAGGGTCTCCTCCCCATGGGATGTGCCCAAAACCCCTCAAGTGGGAGGTGTCCAGGAGGCATCCTGATGAGAGGCCTGAACCATCTCAACTGTTTCCTTTTCGATGTGAAGGAGCAGCGGCTCTACTTTGAGCCTCTCCCGGATAACTCAGTTCCTCACCTTATCTATAAGGGTGAGTCCAGAAACCCTACAGAGAAAGCTGATTTTGGCCATTGTATTCACGATCTCACTCTTTTGGTCATTACCCAAAGTTCATGACAATAAGTGAGGGTAGGAATGTAGACTGACTGGTAAATTGACAGCTTTGCTTTACAGCTCAACTCCCTCTTCACCACAACAGACCAGTATAACATCCACATCAATGCAGATGCTGCTCCAATCCGATATTGTCACAGTCTGAAGTGTGTTGGCGTTCATGTGCTGTTTTTCTGCTTTTTTTTAAGCTCTATAACTAGTTTTTATTTTTTGTTTTAATATGTTATGCGGTCATGTAATTGTTTTTATCTTTCATGTTCTTCTAGGCCTGAGATGCCTTTGCTCCTTCGGTTTTCTTTGAGTGTTTTTAAATGCCATCAACTGGCCAGTAACTAAACAACTAAATCTTTGTAATCCAGTAAAGGTTAAAAAAATGCTTAAGTTAAGTGTGTTCTTCTTAAATTAATTCAATCTTGAAGCTTTCTCATCTGGTAATAGCACAAACTCAGATTTGTCTGCATTTTAGCCCAATTTAAGATGAGTTTAAAGAGACTAAACAACACGAAAGGCAGACTGCAGGGATTATTTGTTTTTTAACAGCGTATTGTCTTTTCAGGGTAAGTTTCAATTCACTTATATTGCAAAAATGTTTTTCATCATTTCTGTTACAGGATGATGTAAGCTCTCTCTCCAGTTGACAAACTCAGTCTCAATAAATGAATGTTATAAAAATCATTTGCAATGGGACAAAAAAATATATGACAATATTAAATATTGAGTTATAACAGCAGATGTCGTGTGGCTGGTGAAGCACTGCTTTTCAAGTTTCCAGCCTCTACCAGTGATTAAATTCTGGCTCTATAAAGCTGCAGTCTGCACGAAGCACCATCTCCTCAAGATGTTTTATGTTTACTCTGGACTGAATACACTGCAAACCTAACCAGAATGCTACTGCCAGCAGTATCAGGTGCTGTAAACCAGCCACAGACTGCAGCTTTAAATGTAATTTGCAGCCATGTAAGGGTATACTGACATTTCACCCAGAGTTAAAATGCATAATACTGTATCCAGCTTTGTAATTTTTGCAATATTAATAACATAACAGATAGCAGTTTCCTTATTTTCCAGTGCATCATTTGACTCCATGCAGAGCGCATATATAAGTGAGAGAGAAAACCTCTTAAATTAAAATAAGTTGTAGGTTTGCAGTGTTGTTATTGCTGATATATGTTGGCTTTGTGTCACTGTTATTAGAAATCAAACTGGCTTATATGAAAGTCTTCCATCAAGCCAGAGTATCTCACCTTATATCTGAGAGTATTTCTGGAAACCTACAGAAAAGGGGGAGTATTATAAGTAGCAGTGTAAGTTAGCAGGAAGTGAAAGTTATAGCTTTGACAGTTCAAAGAACTAGAGTCTGATTTAGTAAGTCTCATAGACAGCATTTTTATCTCCTGTCCTTCATCCCACATACTGATACACTGTCCCAAATTTTGATTTACTCTAGTTTTTAATGGTCAGCACTACACTTTCCTAAATTTTCAGTTTAATCAAGTGAAAACAAAGCAGGGTTGTTCACTTCCTGTAGTGGAAACAGAGTTTGAGGATGAAGAGGATGGCTTGCTCATCACTGCCCTGAATGTGTCAAAGCTCTGAATGTTGTGGGATTGTCTTGGCTGACATACCTCTGCAACATTGCGTGGAAGTTTGGGACAGTGCCTCTGGATTGGCAGACTTGGGTAGTGGTTTCGCTTTTCAAGACAGTGGACTAGAAGGTGTGTTCCAACTTCAGGGACATCACACTCCTCAGCTTACCTTGGAAGGTCTATGCCAGGGTGCTGGAGTGCACAGTCCATATGTTAGTTGAACCTTGAATTTAGGAGTAACAGTGCAATTTTTCATCCTGATTGTAAAACACTGGACCTTTGTGCTCTTGAATATATTTGATGGTGTTTGAGCGTTTGCCCAACTAATCTACATATGTTTTGTGGATTTGAAAAGGGCATCCAACTGCATCCCTCAGGCTTTCCTGTGGGATGCAGTAGAAGTAAGTAAAGCTGTCGATTTACTGGTCAATCAACATTCCTACCCTTACCTATAGTCATGAGCTCTGGGTAATGACCACAGAATGAGGTCATGGATACAAGCAGAGGGAATGAGTTCCCTCTGAAGGGTGCCTGGGCTCAGCCTTACAGTTAGGGTGATGAGCTTGGTTATTTTGGAGGGACTTGGAGTTGAGCTACTACTCTTCCACAAAAGGAACCAGATGAGTTGATTTGTTCATCTTAGGTGAGGTTTCGGGCATGTCCAACTGGGAATAGGCCCCAGGGCTGATACAGGACACAGAGATTACATCGCACAGCTGGATTTGGGGCACCCCCCTGGGGTCTGGGCTTCTCTCCTTAGACTGCTGCCACCATGAACCTGAACCTAGATAAGTGGCAGAAACAAATGGATGGATGAATGTAAACATAGCATGTAAAGTATCTCATCATTGTCACTGTCTTTTGCCGCCTGGGATTCAGAAAAACTTCTGAGTTACCACAAAGACACAACCTATGTGAGATTTTTGCAGAATATAACAGACTTCAATACAAAGACAAGGAAATGCCACTACAATAAAGACTGGAAGCTGCATTTTTAGCAAGTTAGCTATTTTTCACTTTCGCATGGTGGAAAATATATCATCCATTGACACAGTACGTGTTAGTCTCACAAGAAATGTGTGGCTCAAAAAGATGTGCTAATCTATGAATGCATCCCTGCTGAAACCCAAAGATAATTACCAGACAGAACAGCAGCTGAAAATAAATAGTTTTAAAAGATACTGAGCGAGAAAACTTTAATGCATGTGTGCGAGCAGACTATTGCATAAGAACATAAGAACAAACTTTACAAGTTTCTTAGAAAAGTTACATTCAAATAAAATATACCTGCCCTTCACATGCTTAAATGCCAGACCTGCACTATGCACTGTGTGTTTGCATTTTCTTTTAGGTAAGATGTATCAAAATGTTTCACTAGCTTTCATCTTTCTACCTGTCTCCCATTTTCCCACACAAACATACTCTTTGTCACACTTTTAGTTTGGTGGGATGCGGTTGCATCATTTCAGCAGAGGTTATCTCTTATTCATTGGATATATAAAGTGCTCTAATATATAATATATCAAGTGAAGGAGATGGATTTCTGTCTGTTCCTTTTCTTTTTACTGGCTCCTTCCTGTAATGCCAAATGGACATTGGACTGTGATATGTAGGTCATTTAGATCTCCTTTGCTGTCAGTAAAATAACTGTCCCAAAAGGGACAGTTACTTACTGTGTCGATTGCTGACTTTTGTTGAGTCAGAAGACGCATATACCATTGCTGTATGTACCTTCGGCTGCTCCCTTGTATTTTACCGAAAGGGGTCGCCACATCGCATCAATCCGTATTGGTAATTTGGCAGAGGTTTTACGCCAGATGCCTTTCCTGACGCAACCCATGGTGAGAGGGGCTTGTGTCCCCACCTGGAATCAAATCAGGAACCTTTATAATATTGATCAAAGAAAACGTTTCTTTCCTCACCTTAAGTGTGTTTTCTCAAAGTTGACAAAGGGCTGTCAGCCTAACTTTTTACTGTCTAGAAAAGCATGTCATACTCAAAATGTGGCTAAGCAAAAATGTGAGCAAAGACTTGTACACAATAATTTTTTCAGTCAGTACTTGTGCATGTAAGTGGTAAAAGCACTCGTTGTCCAATTAAAAGAATTTTACTGAGTTAGTTAATTAAGAGAACTGCTAAGATGTTGAGTCCAACACATCTTTGTATTTGATTTTTGAAATTGGCTTGGAATTATTCCACAGTTGTGACATGTGAGGATGTGAACTGATGTGCTAGTGGACTGGACAGCGAGCACTGCCCGAAGCACCTGATAATGAACTCTTATCACCACGAGAACTGACTTGAAGATAGAGATCATGTTCGGTTGTGTAGTAAGGGAAATGTT
The DNA here is from genome assembly GCA_015106775.1 of Etroplus canarensis. NCBI lineage: Eukaryota > Metazoa > Chordata > Actinopteri > Cichliformes > Cichlidae > Etroplus > Etroplus canarensis. The sequence continues at coordinate 6,374 of VUQH01080791.1, read as the reverse complement.
GCCCTTTATTAGTGCGTCCCTATCCACTCACTGTGATGCTAATTATGTAGCACAAAGGGAATAAGTGCAAATAGTGGATGCATTTAGCTGCTCATCACCTCTGTGCAAACACAGCAAGTGAAACAGACAGTGGGAACTGTACCAGATTTCCCACCTCCAACATGAAGAGAAAGGTTATACCAGAGAGCAGCGAGTCATAGTGAACATGCAGCAGTGGAAGTTAGAGCCCACAGTGATTCATTAGTGGACATAATTAGGCAGATATGAGCTGAATGGGTAAAAAAGGATTTCAGTAGTTGTGTTTGGGGCCCTGTCACACCATGACAATTTAACAAGCTTATGCAGACGCATCCAAATTCCTCTAAAGCGCTGGCATACGCAGAACAATGATGTTAAATGGACGTATACACAACGTATTGCAAACATATATAGAACGTAATACCAGCGAATGCTAGTGTATTGCTGGCATTCACAACTTGAAGCCCATTCATACCACGTCCCTTAAACTCAGCACATATGCAATTATACAGTAGCTGTATGTTAGAAACACATTTAGCATGACTGGAACAGATCAAATACATCTACAAATGTCAATATCCATTGGAGGTAAGTTTGATATATGTTACACATATGTTAAAAACACGTTACTTGCAGGTTATTAAAATGTTTTGGGTACGCTAGACATTATCTCCACGTAATTTGGCATATGAGTAACGTGAGTCACCGTATGCATAAAGTACCTGCAACATATAGTCTGTGTATCCGGGATGTATGAGCCATATGCTGGCATAGATTTTGTGCATGCTCAAAATTTTCCAGCAACCTCACTGTACTATGACGTATACTGGCATACTTCAGCGTGCTCTTAACTTTATACAAAACTTACCTAGAACTTAATCTACGTAGGCCAGCATATTTGCACAGTTTTTCCCAAGTCAGCATACGCTTGTTAAATTGTCAAGATGTGACAGGGGCTTTACCTTTATTCTCTAATCTTTTTAATGAACTTAATGTTTTTTTCAGCTAGTGTAAATTAACGTTCCCTCTAAGCTGCACACTTGCGCAATTACACACTGCTCCAGCGTCCTCCGCACACAGCAAATCTATGCACGCTGGAAATCTACGCAATGCACATGCAAGCGTGCAGCTTAGCGGGCACGTTGGTGTAAATGATGGTAAGAGTAGGATGAGGTAATAGTAGTTTAAAATGGTGTCAATAAGTAGTAAAATTTGTAGGTAATTTCTGCAGGTTACAATTAGCACTTAAATGTGCTAACTGTGACCTGGTGGTTACAATTAGCACCTTTAAGGGTATAAATAGAGAACGTGAAATTGTGATACGGTAGCAGTGACAAGTGTCAATATAGCACACATATATCAAAAGCAATGTATGGTTTTGTAATGAAATGTATTCCCTCAATGAAAATTACATGCAGTGCCATTTAAAAATTATTCAATTATTTCTTCCTCTTTTTCCCTGTGCCCGGGATGAAGCGAATTGGAACTGTGCTGAAAGTAAAAAGCTCTCAGCCATCTCTCTTATTTTGTCTCTCTCTATCTGCAGCTGGACAAAAGTGAGTGCTAGAAGATAATTGAAAGAGTTTTCAATTAATAAATGCGCCACTGATTTGCACTTGCAGCCTTCATTGGTGTCCCGTGGTTACACAGTCTGCCTCTCTCCAAAATCCATTGTTTCAGATTGCACTTTTCATTTCACCGCCAGCTGTTTCATTCTCTACAGGTCCTTCCTGTATTCTGCTTGGCTGCTCAGTCAAGAAAAGGGGAATAAAACAACAAAAGGAAATGAAAAAATAAAAGGAAAAAAGATGATCTACATTAAGCATAATGACTACCATTTTACATTTCATCAAGTCTTCTCCTGGTGGTTACTGTGAGAGAATAACTGTCCTACTTTTCTCATTTCTTCCCTCTTTTTCTTTTCTCTCCAGCTAAACCAAGAAAATGAGAGCTTTTTGCCTTAATACTACAATAAAGGTCAAGTTTGCATGTGCATATCTTGATTGCAGTGACTTCAGTTTCTGACTATGGGGGACTGAAACTGCAAAAATCAAGCAAGCAATCAATCTAAAAAATAAAATAAATAAGTATGCTACGAAATCACGGAAATTAAAATATTTTGGGGAAAAATTGTCCTGCAGCCTGATTTTTGTAGAAATTTGACAAATGCCGTTGTGAGCCCTGCATCAATCCACATGAAACACTTTAAGCAACAGCTGCTATATTTGCAGAATTGAGCTGAAATTCATAAAAAAAGAAAATTTAGAAATGGAAATATTTTGGAGAGCTAAATTGGGGAAAAAATGCACAGGATTTAGAAATAAACTCATAAAATCAGTTATGTTTTTGAGTTAGGAATCCGTAGTTACTATATATGAATTTGAGTTTCTCTTCAGGTTTTTCTGTTATTTTGGTGTTTGAAGTTTTGATTTTTGTGTTTTTAAAAGTTGAATCTTTTTTTTGAGAATTTAGTGGGTTCTGTTTTTTGCTTAGACTTTGTTTGTTATTTTGGTCTCCCTGGTGTCTCCCTATCTGTGCTTCCACTGTCTTGTTTATGTGTTTTTGTCTTCTGTGCCTCACTGTCTGTTATCATGCTTACGTCAGTCTCCAGAGTCAGTTATCTTTTATGTACTGCTCCACTTTGAACGTTTAAGGTCACTTTGAAGGTTTAAAGTTTTCTTTCTTCCTTTGCATTAGTTTTACATCCTCTGTGGTGTTTATAATACTGTCCTAATGTGTTCCGCCTGAATCTATGATTTGCTCATTCATGTTTAGTATGTCTTTCATGTTTCAGTTTCTCTTTGTTTCAGTTATGTTTTTTGGTCATTTCCTGTTTTGTTATGAAAGCTAGTCTTCCGATGTTTTCCCATTGTAGTTATATGGTTGCTAGCGATAGTTTTCTCTTGTCATTAACTGTGTCCTCCTCTGTTGTGCCTTCCCATATGTCCTCTTTTTCTGTTAGTTTTCTCTGTATATACTGTATATTCCTGCCTACCCTTTGTTCTTTATTCTGTCATCTGCTTTTTACTGTGAATGTACCTGCTTTATTTCTTTGCATGTTTCCTCTTGTGCAGTCCTGTGTTTCGTGTCTGCATTTAACCCCTGCTGTTGTGGGGGGACCATGATCCTTGTCTTGATAGTCTGGAGGACTACTGGCAGTCTTACTGGCATCTGGCTCTGCTGAACCTTCTGTCTTTGCTCCCTGTGTGACTATTTGCTCCTTCTTCTTGCTTCTGTAGTGGGGTGTTCCTTCACAGGCAGTCTCCTCTCTGGTGTTTCTGGACTGTGGACTAGTTATCTACTATTAGAACTTGCCATTTGGTGTAGCTCTCCGCCTCCTGCATCCTGCATTTTGGGTATTTAGAACTCTGTGATCAACAAAACCTTGCATCACTACATCACTGTCACATAAATACATTTAGGAATAAATGTTAACAGCGTGAAAAAGGGAATGTAAATAAATAAAGATGCAGGTTATAAATCATCATCATTTAAAAAAAAAAAAAAGATGCTATGCAGAGCATAAATATCAATTTTTAGCATTTTATCCACACTTTATAAATTAATTATCGACATTTACTTATCTTTTTATAACATTTAATTTCATATAGATTAATTAATTCATTTAGATTGAAGTATTTTGATCACTTATTTCATCAGTTTTGCATCTTTAGCTACTGGTCTAAGGGCAGTCAGTTGGTGTAGTCAACCAATAAACTAACAGCACTTTTTAATTATTTTCATATAGGCAGGTACAAAATATCCACTTTTAGATACTAAACCCTCAGCTCTTAAGATATACTGTATGTTCATTAGTGTGTTTTGAAGAGCCAAGGAAATAGCCTCAGTGACGGTTAAGTCACAGTTTTATTTAGTTATAAAACATTTACACTCACCAAGGTCTGTTTACTATAACTCTGTAAATTCAGCAGTCAAGATCTTTGTGTATTCAAGCAGTGCAGCACATGGTGTAATTGCTGCTGTTGCGGAGCTGATTGAATAATTACAATTAAAACCAGAAGCACTTTGTTCGACAAGTACAATAAATGTACAGAAATTTGTCCTTGTGGAGGTTCTCAGAGGAATAATACCCACTATTAAATCTACTCCCTAAGTTCATTATGTTAGTTATCATTTCATGCAGTTTTAATTTGCCAACATGATCAAGTTTCTCCAGGGGCAGGAAGCTGGGGATCTCATGTTGACACTTTCATGGATACTTTCAGACCTTCTCACAAACAACAAGGGAGGATTTCTAATGAAGCACACCACAAGATGTTAACTTTTAGTTTATTTTCTGCATAATCATGAGTGTCAAAAATTAATTTTAGTTTTTTTTTTGTTTTTTTTTAGAAATGACCTGTCCATCAGACATTGTGATCAGTTCAGTAACAATATTTTTTTTTTTTAAATGGAGATGTGATGTTTCTTTTCTCGTAAAATGATCAGGTACTGTAAATGGCTACAGACACTTACCAGAATTGGACTCCAACAGCTGTTCAAAACTTGCTTCTGTATTATGAGCAAATAATAGTTTCTTTAGATCAACCAATCTCCTAGAAATTAGATTTATAAAAAAATAATTTGCATATGCAATGTGTTTTGAAGAAAAGCAAGGCTTGCTGGATTATATTGTTTAACCAAATAATGAGGACATATTGTTAATTATCCTACCTCCCAATACTCAAAAAGTTGCTTATTAAAAGATCAGTAAAATGTTCACATAGTTAATTTCTTTCCCCAAACTTTAATCTTGCATTATTACCCTTTCGTATGGTTATTTTTTATCATTTCCAGTGCCTGGATGAGTTCGAGAAAGCTCATGAGACACTTGTTTCCTCAGCTGTAACCAAAGTGTTACAGTGAAGATGCAAACACCTCTGGTGTTGAAATTTTGCTCTCTGTATAGCTATCAGCAAGATGCCATTTAATGAGGGAGATGGTGAGGACTCTGATTTTGAGCTGCTATTTCAAATGACCTACAGTGTAAATATGCACTCGTGGCTTCTGTGACAGTAGGGAAGACACTGCATAAGTGGGGATGATCCAGATCCTACACTGTTCCAGCTTCTCTTCATCCCAGAAAACACTGGTGTTCCAGCAAGAAAACTACAGCTACCTAAATAAAAGAAAAATGAAGCGCATTCAGAGCAGCAAATTGTACAGGAGCCTAGCAAAAAATACTAGAAATATTCCTGCTCATGCACACATGCTGATCAGCTACATCAGAATCTCTTACAAAGGGGAGTTCTACAGCTTGTTATTTCAACTTGTTGAATTGCAGTTATACACCAGGGCTGCTAGCTGTGACTTTCTGCAATTAGAAAGTCTTGCTATGAAGAGCGTCTCTGAAGAAATGTTATGAGCACAATTTCTTGGCTTTGCAAGCAGCCACACTCCTTCTGAAAAGATGAACCCTAACCGGACTGCCATTCATGGCATGAATCATAAGTAACAGCATGAGTTCATGAAGGAATAAAGCACATTACAGGGCCGAGTCATTTTCTCATATTTACTGACTTTCAAACTCTGAAAGTCGGCTGGAGCCTATCCTAGCTGTCGTTGGCAAAAGGCAAGGTACATCCTAGATAAGTCATGAGTTTGTCAAGGGACCTCTTGCACGGTCCACTCACAGGGGGTAGGAAATGGAGGTACTGTAGTTCCCCCAATCCCACACAACTCCAGGGTTGGTTCCAATCCCTTTTAAAACTCAGTCTCTGATTATGGCAGGTTAAGAGGAGAGGAGATTATCAGCGAGCAGCAGTATGGCTTCATGCCAAGAGAGAGTACAACAGATGCAATGTTTGCTTTGAGAGTGCTGATGGATATAGAGAAGGTCAGAAGGAGCTGCGCTGTGTCTTTGTAGAGCTTGTGAAAGCATATGATAGGGTGCCAAGTGAGGAACTGTGGAATTATGAGAAAGTCAGGAATGGCAGAGAAGTATCTGAAGGTGGTGCAGGACATGTATGAGGACAGTGAGACAGCGGTGAGGTGTGCAGTAGGAGTGACAGATGGGTTCAAGGTAGTGGTGGGATTACATCAGGGATCATCTCTGAGCCCCTTCTTGTTTGCCATGGTGATGGACAGATTGACAGATGAGGTCAGGCAAGAGTCTCTGTGGACTATGATGTTTGCAGACTTCATTCAGTAGTAAGAGCAGGAAGGAAGTGGAAGAGAGCCTGGAGAGGTGGAGGTATGCACTGGAGAGAAGAGGAATGAAGGTCAGTAGAAACAAGACAGAGTACATGTGTGTGAATGAGAGGGAGGCAGGTGGAACAGTGAAGATGCAAGGAGTAGAGGTGTTGAAGCTGGGTGAGTTTAAATACCCAGTGAACTATCCAAAGTAAAACAAAGGA
>VUQH01080790.1:0-18836 GCA_015106775.1 Etroplus canarensis | reverse complement strand
ATACACACCTCTCTTGTTGCCTGTCCCTTGTGCCTTCCCCTTTAAAGAGACACACGGGTGGCTGCACTCCACTTGACATGTGGGCCTGTATTCTCACCTTGGAGACGGAGGATGGGCATGGTTGCACGCTTTGATGGCTTAATTATCACTGTGGAAACAGGAGTGAGTGAGAGGAAGAAGCAGAGAGAGGGAGAGAGGGTTACGTGCAAGTGTTAGCAGCAGTGATAAGCTTGTGAAGATTGTTAGAGTTAGGATAAAATGGGACAGAGGTCCCATAAGACATCTCAAATAAATGCTCTGGATTAGGGTAAATTTGATGCTTATTTAGGCTCACTAAATAAGAATGTATTTTGCATGGATTGTGATGATTTTAATACTATGCCATGCTGAAAAAAGAGATTTTTCAAAAAATGCCATCTGTAGATATTTTAAAATAACTTTAACTGGTAAAATATTCTACCTATTGCTGAACCCCATAAAGTCACAGCATTGTAACTTTATATGCCTTCACACCTACACAAATTTTGTAAGACCTGGTGTGTTTTTTAATTGAAAAAATATATAATACAATGCTACAATAATCTTAGTCTTCTTGGCAGCTACACTAAAATGTGACACACTGTTTACTAGGCACAGACCACTCGCAGGTTCAAAGGATATGAACATTAGCTAAATGATGAGCTAATTTACATGTGAAATCAGTGCTTGAGCAAAGGTACAAACTTCAATATCCCTACATTAAGGCACAGACCAGCAGAGTAAAATTGGTATCCATGATGGGTTTTTTTGTCCTGATATGGGCTTTTAAATTTATTAGACCTTTTTAATTAGAATCACAGGTTGCTTTGAATCAGGGTCAAGCCCCAAGATACCTTCCTTGATATGACTTTTGAATATGTTCCCCATTTAATATTAGTGAGCTTAAGTTGTAAGCACAACAATGATGATCAAATATCAAATGCATTTAGGCCAATAAGTTCCTGGAAAATTATATTTTTTTGTAATTTTGAGTATGTGCACCACAACAGTGCATTTTAAATCAGTCAAAATGTGACTGAAGTGAAGACTTTTAAATTAAAGGGGTACAACAAATATATTGCATCAAATGTTTACGAATTACAGCCAAGCTTATACATAGTCCCCTATTTCCAGAGGCTCAAACATTATGGGGCAATTGACTGATGAGCAGTTACATGGCCAGGTGAGGCCTGTTCCCTCATTATTTCATGACAAATTAAGCAGCTAAATGATCTGGAGTTGATTCCAAATGTTGAACTTGCATTGGGTAGCTGTTAACTGCAACTCTCAATATGAGATCAACAGAGATAACAGTGCAAGTGAAGGTGTTGATTGTTATACTGAAAAACAAAAAAAGAAAAAACCCAGCTGCACCACTGTGCTGCCAGCAAAATTGCTTAGGAGTGACCAAATCAACAATCTGGAACATTTTTCATTACCAAAAGGCTTGGGAGACCATAGAAGACAACAAAAGCAGATGATCGCAGAATTCTTTCTTTGGTTAAGAAAAGTCCTTCACAACATCTAGCCAAGTCAAAAACACTCTTGAGAAGGTAGGTCTACAATCAAGACACCTTCATGAATGTAAATACAGAGGGTTTACAACAACGTGCAAACCACTGGTTACACTCTAGAAAAAATCTAGCCTGTATAGTTCTGGAAAAAAAATTCTCTTGACAGATGAAACCAGGCTTAACTTGTTTTAGAATGATGGGAAGAGAAAAGCATAGAGAAGCAAAGAAACAATTCATGATCAGAAACAGACCACATTATCTGTCAAACATAGTGGAGATCATGTTATAGCATGGGCATGCCCGCCAATGGAACTGACTCACTAGTGTTTATTGATGATGTGCCTGCTGATAGAAGTAGCAGGATGACATCTGAAGTGTACGGGGCTATACCTTCTGCTCAGATGAAGCCAAATACTGTCAAACTGTGCTTCACGGTGCAAATGGATAATAATCCAAAGCATACCACAAAAGCAGTCCAAGAATTTCTCAAGACCAAGAAATGGGATATTATTCAGTGGCTAAGCCAATTGCAAGGAAGTAATGAAGCAGGAAGTAATGATAACGAATATGAAATTGATTAAGTCAGACACAGCAAGAAAAAGAAGAGCTGGGGTTGAGGTGGGTTCCAAAGCAACTTGCAGATGCACAACAGCCTTGGGCAGAATAAAGCAGCCTAAATAATATGCACTAAGTGAGATTTACCAATTACATGCACAAAAGGGTATCAGTTGAGCCATCAGATGATGTGGGCTGCATTAATATAAGCTGATCTGCTGGCGTTGTGACTGAGCTTGACTTTCCTGAGTTAACACTGCTTTATTCCTTTCTAACAGATTTTCATTTACATGTTACTTTACAGTTAAATCTAATTAATTTCCAAAAGTTAAAATATAATAACAAATATGTAAATAGATAACTATAATGCCATCATGTAAACATAGCAAGCAAGGCCAAAAATGCGTCAGTGTACCAACACTGAAGTCCAGTATTTGAAAAGGATGATGATTATGATATAAGCACGTGTTATAAAGCATTGCATCACCCTGTTGCATGGCTGGGAAGTGAACTATTTATCTGGGGAAAAAGGAGCCATGTGCTTCAAGCCCATCTGTCTTTGGATGGGGGTTGGGGGTTGTGGGGTCGAGTTCAGTTTAATTGAAGATTATCTGCTTAATTACTCAAGCACAGCCAGCGTTAAACAGCCATGGATTAAGAAAACGTCAGTGAGGCAGACCTTGGGGTCCGGTGCTGTGCTCAATTAGCAAGAGGGCCCAGATATGGCTCTCCCCACCTCACCCATCACTGCACTGGAACTGAAGCTGCATGCTAAGAGACAGGCCATTAAGATAATAAACACACAACTGTAAAAACACACAGACTCAAAGTGTGGATGTCACCTCTGGACTACCCACTGTCCACACTTCAATAACTCTTCTCTAACTTCTTTAACTCTAGCAGCACAGTGAGGATTTTTCCCCCCATGATATTTAATTTCTTGCTAAGAGATTTACATCTGGTATTAATATTCACTTCCAACCCAGGAAGGTCAGCGTATCTATTAATAGGGACAAGAGAGGTACCTTTTTATCATAGTTCTCTGTAATGTTACCTCCAACTGACAGTAAATAACAACCGATCCAAGAGGATTCATTTTTAAACACTCAGGGGTCAGTCAGAATGCCATCTTTTGGGCTGTGTTTATGCATGATGATCTTGGGATTGACAAGGGTCAGGGTTGCTACTAGATTCACACTGTATGTAATGTAACTGTGCATTTGCAGAGACACTATTTGTTTCACTGAGTGTTTGTCAGATAAAAAGTTGACCATGAGTGGGGACTGCATGGTGATGACTGGAGAAGAGACAAGTGATACAAATATAAAAAATAGATCAAATTAGTGAGCAGAACTACAGGCATAAATGATGAAGGTTAAAAAAACGTATAATCCAGCACCATTGCAGAGCTATTAGGTCCCGAAATCTGACTGGTCACAATTTGACCATTCTGTATCAAGGTCATGAACATACCCACCAAATGAAGCCCATATATGACTTCCTATATGTGCCCTACAATGGTAATATGTTAAAGTGTGCTCATTTACTACTTGAGTATGTCTAGGAGAGAGGGCAGTGGACTTTTTAACCAGATTGTTTAACGTGATCATGGAGAGCAAGAGGATACCTGAGAAATGGAGAAAAATTGCACTTGTACAGATCTTTAAGAATAAGGGTGATATGCAGAACTGCAGCAACTACAGAGCGGTCAAGTTGATGAGCCATACCATGAAGATATGGGAAAGGGTTGTTGAAGATAAGTTAAGAAGAGAGATGACAATCAGCAAGCAGCAGTATGGCTTCATGCTGAGAAAAAGTACAACAGATGCAATGTTTGCTTTGAGAGTGTTGATGGAGAAGTATAGAGAAGGTTGGAAGGAGTTGCACTGTGTCTTTTTGGATCTAGATTAAGCATATGATAAGGTGTCAAGAGAGGAAGTGTGGAATTGTATGAGGAAGTCAAGAGCAGCAGAGAAGTATGTGAGAGTGATGCAGGACATGTATGAAGACCTTGAGACACTGGTGAGGTGTGCAGTAGGAGTGACAGATGGGTTCAAGGCGGGGGTGGGATTACATCAGAGATTGGCTTATTTGCAGTGGTGATTGACAGGTTGACAGATGAGGTCAGGCAGCAATCTTCATGGACATGAGAGTAGAGAGCAGATGTAAGAGAGCCTGGAGAAGTGGAGGTATGCACTGGAGAGAAGAACGCTGGCAGAAGCAAGACAGAATACGTGTGTGATAAGATAAGATAAGATAAAATAAGATAAGTTAAGCTAGTCCTTTATTAGTCTCAAAGAATGGAAATTTGCACCATATACAGCAGCAAATTATGGCCAAAAAATAAATAAGAAGCAACAAAATCTATACCCTCTCAACTTTTATAAACATATTTACATAATTTAAATAAAATAAAAATAAATGCAATATTGCAATACTCTCATTAAAACTCTTAAAAGCTGAAATTCTGCACTTCAATCCCATTTTGATTTAAAATCCATTGTGATGGTGGACAGAGGCAAAAGTACAAAAAAAGTCATTGACCAAAAATGAATTGACTTAACTGTAATATCATTTGTTAAACAATGTTTATATTAGCAATATGCATTTCTATCCATCTTTGATGCATATATGCAAAAGCTTACAATATATTGTTTGTCTGTTCTATTCCCCTGTTTTCCCTTTCATTGGGACTGTTGCAGATATATCGTTATATCTTGTGTCTACACCCTTCCCTGACAGTTTTTAATTCATATGACTCAATGGATTGATGTCTCAGAGACTGATGTTGTTTAAACTATCCCATCCATCCATTTTCCAGGCTGCTGGATTTGAACTCGGACCCTCTTGCTGTGAGATGACAGTGCTAACCACTGCACCACTGTGTTTCCTTTCTTAAACTAATAAAATAAGACTAAAACACCAATATTGAGAGAAACAGTTCTTGAGTAAGGTTCTGTTGTAAGGCTGGATTTTTTAATTGAATCAATGAAAATTTCATTGTAGCTCTGAGTCAGATTTTGGTTCTTCTATCTGCGAGATTCCAGTGTCTCCTTGACGTTGGGAATGTTTCTTCTTTTTCTCCCATCAGAACACACAGGAGTGTGACTTTGATGAAGACAGATTTCAAGAATTGACCACCTCTTTCTGTGCTGGCCAGATATCTCTCTTACTAGATGGCTTTCTCATACAAGGCACAAGGCATGTTGATGTTTCAAAGTTTAGCTTTACCCGAAAAAAGAAAAAACATACCCTCATCTTTAACCTCTGCCACTCAGGTTTATCTGACTGTGTTGCTGTGTATGTCCCCTCTTTAACCTACATGCTGACAGGTTCTTTTGTCTGCCCATACTCCCCCTTCACTGCCTTGAAGTAGGGGTCACGTGACATCTGCTCTCCTCCCCCTCGTGGCCTCGCTCTTCATCTATACCACCTCTCCATCATTCTTCACTCACCTTCTTAATCCCTTCATCCTTCCTATTCCTCATTTTCTGCCCCTCTCATTTCAGAGATGTTTGAGAGAGATTCAGGAATGGGGACTTGCCATGTCAGAGTGTTACGCAGATGGTAGGGGTCCTTGGTTCATCGGTAAAGCAAACAAAGCTTTATTTGGCCTCCCAAAAATGATGCCAAATGAGGGCGACCACTTGACATGAAGGTCTTTAGAACAGCTTGTTTCATTAAAGTTGTCAAGTCTTTTAAATGTCATTTCATCTACATGTTTTAATTATATGCTTTACAACATTCATTAGGGCTAACATAAAAGATAAATAAGCATATAAACAAGTTTGCTTCTTCAATATTCATCTGTCCAGACAGTGTCCACGGTGACCAGCACAAAGCTGGAACTAAGGCAGTGACATTTAGAGGTGGACTGTATGAGTCATCCCCTTCAACTTAATTAACAGCCTCACCAACACAACAGCCAATTCTCACTTACCCTCAGCCCCGAAAGTGCTCACTCCTCAACACTGGCAGTAATGCATTACAGAAAAAAACATGCACAGTAATTGGATTACTTTCCAGCAACAAGTAATATATAATTTAGTACTAGCAGGATATATTATAAACAATAACTCCCATCACTTTAGATATGTGTACAAGTGGGGACTGGCAGCCTCAAGTTTCAAGCAAAAAAATAAGGCATGTGATTTGTTCTGGCTGCAAAGTTGTTTCATTTGCTGGCTGTGTGGTCTCATCTGGCTTACTAATGGTTAACCACAGGTACACCCTCATTCAGGTGTCACCTTGTTTTGTTTAAAGTTGAAGGTAGTGCAAATTACAGTGGAGACTTTATGGAGATGTGTGCCATCACTGAAGCTAAGTGATAGTTTTTGTATATTTGGTAAAGCCCTTTAAATTGCAGGGTTTCTTGGTTGTGAATCCACAACGCCTTCTAGTTCGACAGATGTTCCAAAAAAAAAAAGTTGCGAATGTGGATGGAAATGATTTGGAAATGTCACCTCGGGGCTTAATCCAGACTGTCTCAATACTGAAAGCAAAGTTACAAGTCATGGTATACTTTTGCTGTAGTTAGTAATGTATAGTAATTAAGTTTCAATGAGTAATGTGTATTTTTTTTAAAACAGGCATATGTTCCAATAATTTTATTCAGCAGTGTTGTTGTTTGTCCATTCCCTTATTGTTTAAGGCAGTGGTTCTCAACCTTTTTTCAGTGATGTACCCCCTGTGAAATTTTTTTCAACCAAGTACCCCCTAACCAGAGAGAAGCATTTTTGCTTGAAAAAAAGATGTAAAACACAGCACTGTAGCATCAGTGTCTGATTTACTAAACTTTAGAACTGTGCAAAACATTGCTCATCTGTAGTGGTCTGTTTTGAACTATTTAGAGATTTAAAAAAACTAAAAATGTGCGAACAAAGACATTTATTTTGTGAATAAAGATTTGTGCACATAAAAATAATTATCAATTTAAATTGCCCTCTTTTGGGATTATAATAAAGAGCTGGTCTCAAACTAAATTTGTGAACTTAATTATAAACATTTCTTCACAACGAATCATAAACATAGTCATGTGCAGAAAATGTTCGCAAAAAAGAAATCTAAGAAAATTTATCAGGAAGATGCTGTCCAAGTTAAGGACAATATTGGACAATCCTTCACACCCTCTCCATGACATGCTGGACAGACACAGGAGCATGTTCAGCAGCAAACTTATTCCACCAGAATGCTCCACAGAACGCCACAGGAAATTATTCTTACCTCTGGACATCAAACTTTGCAACTCCTCAACTCCTCACTGTGACACCTTAACTAGTTTCATATTACACATTGTGATGAGTTATTTATGTGACATACTGCAATTTATACACACATGTTTATTTGTTTATTTTAATCTTTAATTTCTGCCTTTCAAATTTATATTTATTTATATCCAGCTGAGCGTCTGTAACACAATGTAACCCCCCTGGGATTAATAAAGTATTCTGATTCTGATTAAGTATCAGAAATTAGACTGACATCTAATTTCTAAAGTAACAAACTGTCACCACTGAAGAACATTGTTGCACTGAACTGAGCTCTTTGCACTTACTTTTTAAGGTGCTCTGGCTTCATGCTAGTGTTGGCTAATTTCTCCCTGCAGAAAAACACAATGGCATGGATGGGTTGCTACTCGTTGGTATAAATCCCATTAAAACCTATTCTTCTGAATACTGCCGGAATTTTTGCCGGCTCAGGATTTGCCTTCTTTGGTACATGTGCCACTATATGTTCAGTAGCATTGCTGTTACTCTTTGACCATGACACCATTATTTTAGTTCTCAAAGCAGCGGTGATTGACAGCTGATGCTGTGTGCCAGGTTGGGTCAAACCTCAAATTTCATGTACCCCCTGGAGTGCCTTCAAGTATCCCCCCCAGGGGTACGTGTACCCCATTTGAGAACCACTGGTCTAAGGGAATGGATAAAAGTCTAGCAGTTCTACCCATCTACAGAAAAAGCAGTTGGTTAGTGTATTTTTGTTTCTTTTCTTCTTTTTTTGTAGGTGCATTTAATAGATCAAAAGATATTATCATCAAATATAAAATCCAAGAAAATAAGATTTGGGAACTTTTTCCAGCAAAACGAATGTCATTATCTTGTTTTTGTATTGGCAGCGAAACAAACAATAAGACGACCAACACATCTGTGCAAATATATAATTTTTACATCACTCAGCTTTCTCATTTGTAAAAATACACCAGAGCTATTCAGAAAACACATTCTGTCCAGCATGTTTTATGTTTTGTGTAGTTGCATATTTAGAGGACTGATGCTTGTCAAACTGCACTATATGGACAAAAGTATTGGGCCACTACACATTACACCTACAGAAGCCTTTATGACATCCCATTCAAAAATTCATAGGCACTGATATGGGGATGGTAACACCTTTGCAGCTATAACAGTTTCTACTCTACTGAGAAATTTTACAGTGTGTCTGTAGGAATTTTTCGCTCATTCATCAAGAAGCGCATTTATGAGGTCAGACACTGATGCTGAGGCCTGGCTCATAATCTCCATTCTCGTTTGTCCCAAAGGTGTTCAGTGGGCCTGAGGTCAGGGCTCTGTGTGGCCCAGTCAAGTTCTTCCACACCAAACTCATCCAACCATGCCCTCATGGACCTTGCTTTGTGCACTGGGGCTCAGTTGTGCTGAAATAGAAAACTAACTTCCCCAAACTGTTTCCACACTGTTGAAAACAAGGAATGGTCTAAAATATCTTGGTAAGCTTGAGGCATTAAGATTTCCCTTCACTGGAACTGAGGGACTTGGGTCAACCCTCTTCAGACTTGGTGATTAGAACAATGCAGTCAGGTAGATAAGATCCTCCTGGCATTCACCAAACCCAGACTCGTCCATCAGACTGCCAGATAGGATCATTAGAATACCTTATCAGTCCCAGGGGGGAACTTGTATTGTGTTACAGATACTCAGTCATACATAACTATAAATTTGAAAGGCAGTAGATATAAATTTGAGATGTAAGAAATATGATAAAAATAATTAAAACTGTTTGTATGAAAAGAGTGCACAGGTTTTTTGGTTTGTTTTCTTTTTTTGCTGATGTTAATGCCAGAGGGTGTTTAAAACTGCAGTTACAGAGTCAGCAGTGTTGGCAGCTTTTATGCACTATGCACCTCAGCACTCAACAATCCTGCTTTGTACCTTTAGAGGGTCTTGTTTGGGTTCCTAAATGCCTCCATGTTGCAATAATACCGCTTATAGTTGAATGTGGAATATCTAGGACGGAAGAAATTTCACAAACTGATTTGTTGCAACAGTGCCATCCTATTACAGCACCATTCTCGAATTCACTGAGCTCTTTAGAACAACCAATTCTTTTACAAGTGGGTGCAAGAGTAGGCTGCATAGCTAGGTGGATGATTTTATACACTTGTGGCATCTGGACTAAATTAAACACCTGAATTAAATGACTAAGAAGTGTGGCCCAGTACATTTTCCCTTAAAATGTATTTTTAAACCTACTGAAAGCAGGTTAAGCTTGTTTCTGGTTTCTTTTAGCGACCAAATCACACTATATTTATGTAAACACCACATGGATGCATCTGTTCATCTCAAAAGAGAGGTATCTCCATTGCATCCACTGCTGTACTGTATTCCTATATGTCTCCTCTTGACAGAAGCAGTAGTTTGGCATTTTCAGATGAAACACAATTTTCAAGCTTTACTCTTTCTTTACTTTGACTTACTGTGCTCAATCTTGCACTTATTGTATTGGCCACTGGGTGTCATCCCCAGCATAGTTTTTTGTCAGGCTCCACCTGTCTGGCTATCTAGGACTTGCACTTATGCTATTGCAGCATGCTATGGGTTTATACTTTAATATAGGGCAACGTATATAATATGTAATGCCAGCAAAACTCAGAAAAAATGAACCCTTGACTTTGTACTACTGTGTTGGATTTCCAATACATTTCATGACTCAATTTTCAGTCTGGCTTTAAGTGTTTATATATCTTCCAGCCTAATTTTTAAAATAATAAAGATTTAAATTTTTGTGGCCTAAATAATTTGTGGATATCCACCCAACTAACACATAATGAACATTTCCTTTGATTTTGTGTAGTGTTTTAGGAATGGTGTGTTCACCTTTTGTTCATCAGATAAAATTGACCATCATTGTAGAATGTAACAAATCGCTCATTGTTAATGTGCCTCAAGGTGCTGTACATCTTCTATGCCTTAATAAAATTTACCTGACCTGTGTTTTCTTTTGTAACCATCAGTTTCCCATTACTAAATCTCTCCTCTTTTTGCAAACTCTACTTAATGGTCTTGTTGGCTGCCTTTGGCAAACAATTTCATCTTTAAAGGAATTCATCTTGATCAGAATTATGGCAGAGGCAGCTGGCAGGCTGTTGGCAAAAACTGTGTACTGCTACAAGTAAAGAGTAATGTTTTAATTCAGTGTCAAGCAACCAAGCTCACATCAAATCCACAAACATTTATAAGTCCCCTTTGAGCAATATCAGGTGGCATTAGGGGGCCCATGGAGACAAAACACTGATGAATTGAATTAATCTCCCCAGCTGTGATGGATGGGCCTGTTCACAGGGGGTTGGAAAAGGGGAGCATTGTTCATCTGTCACTCCAATTGCCATGTCCCTCTATGATTTGTGCCTGGGTTGTGAAGGCCACAAGTGGCCAAAAGACCTCCCATTCTCCTTCTCACTTGTCTCAGTAGTTTTTTTCAAGAATTCCCAGCCTTTCATTTGCTCCTCTGCACCCCCATAACTGATATCCATTCAGTCTAATGCAGAAAAAACCCTTCAACCAGTCTTGGCTTGTTTTATATCTTCTTTTTTTTTGCTGCATTATAGCTGTTAGCATTTGCATTTCAAATTAAATTCACAATTAAAATACTGATATTGTATATTTTATGATGACCCTGATGAAGACCACAAACTAAAACGTGTTCTTTATACTACAAGTGTTGCTGGAGCTTTAACTTTTTCAGATATGCTGACCTCACTATATAAATATTTGATGTTTAATATAAATATAGAAAATAAGGAAAAGCATAAGAGTTCAGCTTGAATTATAATTTCATTAAATAAGGGTAACAAACATTAATCTATCCATCCATTTTCTGAACTGCTTGTCACATTCACGGTTGCTGAATGTAACAAGCAGTTAGGAAAATAGAAGCTGGAACCTATCCCAGCTTTCCCGGGGTGAGAATTGGGGAACACCCTGGACAGGTTGCCAGTCTATCACAAACACAGAAACAGAAAACCATTCACACTCACATTCACACCTATGGCCAATTTAGAATCACCAGTTGCATGCCTTTGGACTGTGGAAGGAACCTGGCGAGAACCCACGCAGGCACTGGAGAACATGCAAATGCCACATAGAAAGGCACTGGTCAGATACAAATCCAGGACCTTCTTGCTGTGAGGCGACAGTGCCAACCATCTCAACACTGTGCCACCCAAAAAAAATAATTAAATACATTATAATAACACCTCCAACAACCCAAGAAAAAACAGACAGATGTAAATTATATCAAATGTAAGGAAGCACCCTAAAACTATACAGTTATGTATGCATACACTATGTGTATTTTGCTACTAAATTCAAACTGCTGTACAAACTATTGTACTTGGAATGTGCCCTCTGAGGTTATTTGCATTATTTCATTCAAATATAAGTTGAAAGCAGAGATAGTTATGTTTTGCCTTAATTTCTTTTCATAATGTCTTCTTTAATCCTTTTTTGTTGGTTAACTGTACAGTCCTTAAAAGTGCAAAGTGCAGCAGCTGTTAACTTGTTTGAGCACCTTATTTGGGCCCCCAGACTTTAAAAAGCTAATATTTTGTTTGATTTAACCTTGTGGCTCAGAGCCTCAGATTGGCTTTGCTGTGCTGTTCAAGAACCTATATTAAAAAAGTAACCTGTATTGGCAGTGAGGGCTGCAATCCTCCCCCTTTTAGGATACACAAGATACATTACCTGTTTAAACTTAAACTTGAACACTGCTGGGGGCCACCGTCTTAGCTCTGAGCCTTTGGTCTCTATTGTTTCTCTAAAGCGCTTGCCCCTCAAAAAGCAGCTGCCCTGCTAAAGGCATAAATGCTAAAAGGCCATTCAATGGACAAAACTCAGATTTCTTCACAGCTTTTGTGCTACATGTGGATAACAAACTAAAATCTAATCAGTTGCAGGATAATATCAGCTGCCTGAGCGCACACCGTGCTGCTCAGTGCTATGAAAAACTCAGGAGTTGTACTGGAGGCAAAGCAGCAGTCAAGCTCAATAAAGAGTGGAAGTAAGGGATGCCATAGCACTCCTGTGGCACTGAGAACAGAAATGTCTGAAAAAAACACAATAATATGCTGTGGAATAAATTAAAATAAGATGCTATGGGAAGCATGGGCTTCGTTTTTAGTGGATACTGGTATAGATTTCAACCCCTGAGAGCTCATCCAATCCGGATCATTAAATTATTAGAGCTCTGTTGGGTAAGCTCTAGAAAAGGTGGGTCTGTATTTATAACATTTACTAATCAGCCAGTCTTAAACAAATGTCATGACAATAGCTGATTTTAAAGCCACATTCATGAAACTTGTTGTGACTTCCCTGAAAACCAAATGCCTGATTTTTTTTAATATGGCTCCCAGATAAAAGGACAGGAAGAAAAGGACCATTGTCTTTAAGATAATATCAACTAAAATAAATGGACAAAACTATTAGCAATACAAACTGGGACATAATTATAGCCAGCTAGTGGTAAAAGCATAAAAAGTGGTAGTTACTACACAACTCTTCCCTCCTTCATTCTCTATGTCACACATACACACTCACACACACAAACACACACATGCACACACACATGCACACACAGCTCTTATGATGCCCCCCTTTTAGTGAAGGACTATGTTTGTGGAAAGGCCATTTTAAGGGCACTAACTGAAATGTTTAACGTTCGCTGGTCGATTTATTGAGGTCAGGAGAAGGCTACATTTTGAAAAATAGAAGAGAGGGCCATGTTTGGATTGATTTTCATGAATGATTTTATGCTGTGAGCAAGAGAGAAACAAAAGACAATCACGGCACATCAAATCATGCCACAAAAGAAATAAGGGGAGGCAATGTAATAAATGAAGGGCACAGTCAGAGTTGTGTCACTGAGTGTTAAGCTAATAAATGTTTGTTTCTTGGAAATGTGAAGACAAAGAGTGTAGAGACTTGCACTGGATTAAGCGGTTACAATTGCTGAAGGGGGTAAAATTAGTACATAGTTGATAGTGATTTATTTTCAGTGAGAAAATAATGTCTAAAATGTAGGGTAAAATAATACAACATTCAATTCTATACCATTAAAACAAATCCCCTTTTGAAATGACAGATATTATGACTAAAGAAAAATACATGATATCAGAAAACCACCTGTATTCTAACTGGCAAAGAATTTATTATAAACAGGGAAATAAGGAAATAATTTTGTTAAATTATCACATTAATGTTTCTTATTCATGTGGTTCATTATGTATTGGCCTAATAAACATCCATGAAGATTAAAACCAAACAAAAGGCAGCATGATGATAGCACTTCATTCAACAAAGAAACTGTCAGTTATAAAGTAGCATTTCCTGATTTGACAATGCAGGGTGTGATACAGACTGTGTGCTGTGCATGCTGGCAGAGCTTTCTTTCTCTCTCTCTCTCTCTCTCTCTCTCTCTCTCTCTCTCTCTCTCTCTCTCTCTCTCTCTCTCTCTCTCTCTCTCTCCCGCTCACACCCCTAGAGGTGGGCATGACCTCCCCCGTTACGTGAGATGGACGCTAAAGCCACTAATTCCCCTCCCAAATCCACCCACCCACTCCCTTCTCTCCTTCTCCAGTTTTGCCTAGGACTCTACTACAGACAAACATTTACTCTCAAAATTCTCCAATATTCTGCTGCCTTCCATTTTCCCTTCTGAAGGCAGTTGCAGTAGAGACTGAAGTGCAGTGGTGGAGGTGGCGATGCTGACAGCACGAAGCTGCCATGTTTGTTCCGCTTGCTGTGATGGAGAAAAAGGAGGAGGGTGGATGTGGAGATCTGGAAGCAGAAACGGACAGAAAGTGTGGTTGAAATTGCGACCTCAGCAGATGCTGATCAGGGTTGTCGACAAAGCTCACACAAGGATCAATGAGGTGTTGAGACTTTTTTGGGGGTACGAAAAACTGCAGAGTTTTGCTACAGGGTGCTTGCCTAGGCCTTAAAGTAAATCAAATGAACCTTATTTTCCCATAGTGCTGTCTTCATACTGCTTTTTTCAGCATCATAAACTCTGACTTCATCTTGCAGCTTATTTTAAATGTGCTAGCTAGCCTGTTCACATGCATCGAATGTGGAACACAGCACTGGCGGTCTTTTGAACTTGTTTTTTGTCACCAACTTTCTTATCTGTACATACGTTTCATTTAAACAGAACATGAAATTGGTCAGTATGGGAAGACATCGGGGATTATTTCATCCAAAGAGGGCAAGCACCCTGTTGTATCTAAAACAACAAAAAAAAATGACAGTGTATTAGACTACATAAAATACAGTTTGTGTTGTAGCATCAAGTGCTTCTCTACGTATCTGACATGTACGTATATTTGTTTTTATGAAACTTTGTTATTAAATCTCACTGTAAACAAACTGAACTACCAGAGTTCCATAGGTTTGATGTATAATTTTTACAAATGGCATTTCAGAATAAAAAGAATGTCAGAAATGTGGCTTAGTGTCATTTTGCTAAATCAAGTCTTTAGTACGGTGTACAGCAGTGGTAGGCAAGTGAAGTAGACTACATCTGGCTCTCATAAACATTAGGGCCCCATGATGAAAGAGTTTATTTTAGCATTTAAAGGAATGTATATTTTTAAATAAATCTACAAGGCTCATGAAAACTGAATAGAGAACCTGTTAATTACGCTATATAGACAAAAGTATTGGGTCACCAACAGGAGCATTTGACATCCCATTCATTCTAAATCTATAGGCGTTAATGAGTTGACCCCCCCCCTTGCAGCTACAAGATAGTCAGATAGCTGAACATTATTCATTGCTTGGCTTTGTGCTTGGTGAGTGTGGTGTAGTGGGTTACACATTTCCTGTACATGTGTAAGATCTGCAGTTTAAGACCCTTCCACAATGGAAAGGTTGGTCAAGAAGGACATTCTGTGTTAAATTACATATGTGGATTATTCTGCTGTGGTGACCCCTTGGGTAAAAAGTACAAGGGAACAGCTAAAGGATGAAAGGCTCACATGGAGCTCTTGGTGTGCAGTTTTTGCGCCAATCTTAATGCCAGAGGAGGTGTGTAACTCTATAGTTATTGAGTTTAGAGCACTGGCAACTTTTACGCAGTATGAACCTCAGCCCTCGACAATGTGTGGCCCAATACTTTTGTCTATATAGCGTATGTCATCCTGTTTTGCAAGATCATGTATATGCTTTTCTTTTTCTAAAATCCGTCCATTTTCTTCCAGGGGTGCTGTAATCTATCCTACACCCTGGACAGGTCACCACTCCATTACAGGACCAACAGAGACAGACAACCATTTACATTTACAGTTAGTTTAGAATTGTCAATAAACCTAACCCCCTTGCATATCTTTGGACGATGGGAGGAAGCCAGAGTACCCAGAGAGAACATGCGAACTCCACACCAAGGGACTCAAACCCAGGCCCTCTTGCTGTGAGGCTAAAGTGCTAAACACCAGACCGCCATGCTGCCCAGTGATAGAGTGCAGTGGTTTTAAGGATTGATTTTTAAATCAAATCTTCAAATGTTCATGAATCAAAAGAAGTGTGATCCAGTGTTTCTACTGCACCAATACTGAAATATTAAATTTCTACTGCCAGACTGCAGACAGATCTGCCTTTGGCTGACCGAGGTTTGAGGGCTTGACTTTGCCCCAATTTGAGTCCATTATCTGCACATCAACACTTACGTCAGACATTCAGGTGGCTGTTCACACATCTCAAACTGAAACTACAGTACAAATTTCCTGTGGTGTAGCCAATGACACGTGTGATGTGCTGCAGCTACACTCACCATTTAAAAAAAGATTAACCTTACTAGTCTCACGAACACTTAAAAAGGAAATGGAACGAAGAAGTATAAGTAATAAGTATTTTATTTACTTTTCAGGCTTGAATATGTTTCATATGAAAGGCAAAATTAAGATGAATACTTTTCCTCTCCATAGTTTAGGCACATTACAGAAAGGCAGTTGTAAATGAAGCTGTCACTAACTAAACAGACAAGACTGGAGGGGAAAAAAGAAGCAAGAAGTTACAGTTAAGGGCTCTGTGCACCCACACAGGTGTTCTTAGTTATTCTGGCAGATTAGATTTCATTACAGGTTGGTAGGAGAACACTTTGTCCCTTTATAGCATCTATGACACAAGTGAACAGTACAGTCAGGAACATGTCAGTCAAACATTGTCTATACAAGCTCACACAGTGCAGAGGAACGATCAGTTAAAGTGACAGCACCTGTGCGGGTGTACCATGGCTGTGCAGGTGCTTTATGCCCAGCAGGGCAGGTGAAAGATGTGGCTTTAATGTGATGTGTACACAGTTGGAGGCACATAGACTTTAGCTGTTCAGCAATGATAGCAATGCAGCATTGAAGGGTGAGCTCTTATCCACTGGAGGATAAATAAATGTAACATGGAGGAGCTTTGGGATTAATATCAGGGTGTAAATGCAACAAGATTTTCCGTGAGACCTCAAGTATTCACTCTTGACCCTGCCTTTACCTCTAATCATACCATATGGCTTAGGTGTGTCTCAGTGGTCCAACACTGAGCAAGAATATTAAGCTTACATCATAAAATCACCACATACAAGCAGAGAAAACACAGTTTCGGGTACAAACCTGTTAAGATAACACCACTGTTAAATGCACGCTCGTTCTGGGTTCACTGAAGACGCAGACTACCTTTGTCGTCCATCACCAAAAAAAAAAAAGCCTGAACAAAATTTTCAAGCTTAGACTCTGCCCGTTCCTCTCAATCACACTCTCGACCCACAAAGTTAAACAAACTTTCACAAGTATAATAAGAGTGTAAAGTTGGGAATGATGAAATGTAGCATTCTGCATTCACTTCGATTTGTCAGTGTTTTAAACAAAATCTGCACTTTTCTGTACAATTCATTACAAATAAATTCACGGGCAGTGGCAATTTAATAACATTTTAGGCAGTGTAACACTTCTGGGAAGCAGCATGTTGCTGTGACAAAAACCGCCCAAAAATATCACAGCAGCACAAACACAAAAGGTCCTTTATGTCTCTGTGGTCCAGTGATAGGTACCAGATGGCATGATTACTTTATGCCCACCACTGGCAACTCAACCCTTTCAGTCACTGCTCTACAATACAGATTTTCTTTCCACATTAAAAAAAAACCCCAAGGGAAATAATCATTTGACAAGCAGAATCTAAAATCTTTTCTTGGAACCTCAAAACCACTTAAACATATTTGTTGAAATCAAAACATACTTTTAAAAACCGCAACTGTCCCCGATCTGCGTCCATTATGAGGAGATAAATTAGGAACAAATTAAAAACACTGAATAAAGTGACCAGACATAATTTTACACGTAAAATCTGAGTAAAAGGAATATCCATTGTTTCATAAATCCTGGCAACAAAGGGCTGCATAGTTAACAGGTTAACTATTACAATCATCGTAATGACAGTATTCGTGGCATAAAGACAAATCTTAAACACTTACATCGCTCCCTGCAAATGAATCAAATTGGACTTCCTTCACAGTGGTTTGAAGGACATGTTCATGCTCCTCAAACCCCTATGACTGTTGTAACCTGCAGCCCAGTGAATCATCCCTTTGAGTGACGACTATAAATATGGCCCATAACACGTTGGCAGTTAAAACAAAATAAAATTTGAAGGGAGGAAAAATAAATGCAAATTATGAACACGTTAATCATAATTTGCATTTGGCTTAAAATGTATCCCTCGTCCTACTTCATCACACAGTGAGGCTTTGTAGTCCCTATAGACATGATCGTTGAGAGGTAATACTATCAGTGAGGGAGACAGATCTTTGAATGGAATGATGTGCATTTGTGCGGAATGTAGGCAAGAAACAACTAAAGTGTGTTTGTATATGTGCAAACATATGATGCTGTCTGCTTTCTCACTTCTCTCAACACAAACAGACCGACTTCTTTCTGATACCTTAGATAAAAAGAAAAAAAAAAAAAAAAAAAAGATCACTCCAGGTTTAGCGTATGAGTATGAGGAGGCGCAATAATTTCCTCCACAAAAAACCAAAGGGAGAGACATTAAAAATAGCTGTTGAGAGCCCTCATGTTTTACACATGTACATTCAAAAAAAGAAGTCACATTATGAATGTTTAAAGGTTTAAATAATCGTAAATTAAAAACATTGAGACTTCCTGTTGGTGGTAGCACTTCCTGTTGTGACAGTGGTTTTCTGTGGTGTTTGGCTAGCTGTTTTGTTTAGCCTGATAACCTGCATAACTCTCTAATCTTGGTAATATATCTTCACTTGCCTTGGTAGTGCACGTATTCTATTGATTCACCTGCAAATTGTAGGAATTGTGTTCACTCTCAGGGCATTCCTGTTTTTCCTAGCTTGGTGTAGCCTAGCTTAGCTTTGCTTAGCTCACTCTCACCCTTACTTTTAGTAGCATTAGCTTAACTCTTAGCATTAGCTTATCTGTTAGCTGCAGTCATGGCTTGTGGG